>CM063183.1:107541539-107641539 GCA_031835075.1 Saguinus oedipus
CCTTCCTTCCTTCCTCTCTTTTCCTTCCTTCCTTCCTTCCTTCCTTCCTCTCTCTTTTTCTCTCTCTCTCTTTCTTTCTTTCCTTGAGATAGGGTTTCGCTCTTGTTGCCCAGGCTGAAGTGCAGTGGCACAATCTCAGCTTACAGCAACCTCCACCTCCCGGGTTCAAGCCACTGTCCTGTCATCACTTTCCAGTGAGGAGATGAGCGTGGAAATGCCTGGCGGTGTCTAGGAAAGGAGAGGCCAGCCCAGCCCGCTCCCCACCTTACGTTGCCTATGGCACTCAGAACCCTGCTCTGTCCCCCAGAGTGTGATTTTGCATTCATTGCAGGCAGCCTCCTTCTTGGCCCCCAGTTTCCAGTTTCCTCGCTGAGCATGAGCTGTGAGATGGGCCATTTTTGGCACAGCCTCTATCACTGCCTGGCGACTGGTGCTCTAGGAATTCCTGTGTTGATAAATGCTGCTCCTTTCCATCCCACACAAACACCCCGCATTGGCTGCTGGAATAATCATGCGTCAAGGGCACCGAGGACTCTTGCATGCCATTGGCCTGTGCCCCTCCCACAGTATCCCAGCATGCCTCCCACGGCGTGGCGGAGGAGGCGCTATTGCTCCCATTACGCACATAAGAAACCCAGGCCCTGGGGGCTTAAGTGAATCGCCCTACTTCACACTATTTATAAGTAAGAAAGCCAGGGTCCTGGGCCTATTCCAGATGGAGGTCCAGCTCACAACCTCCAAATCACTCATCTTCCCAGCTTGAATCCTCCTCTCCCCACCTTAGGTTGCCCATCGAAGTGTCATTTTCTCTGGAGCTGACCTGATAGGGGTGTGGGGAGTCCACTGGTGGGGTTGTGCTACTGGGGGGCAGGAAGGAGCTGGTCGGCCCTGTCCAGGTGCACACAGAGCCCAGAGCTGCTGCACCTACCAGGGACCCCCCAACCAGGGGCTGCCCTGGATGGGAACGTGGCTGGGGGTTTTGTCTGCTTACCGTCACCAGCTCTTTACAGGCAGGCACCTGTCCTGGGTTGCTCTTCCTGATGGTGGCTTGGTTCGGCCATCCTCCAGACAAGAGTGTCGTAAACAACTGGGCAACCCCCAAATTTCCCAGTCAGGCAATCAGCAGAGCTGCAGGAGCAGCTGCCGAGGAGGGCACACAGCAGTTGCAAGCCTGGTACTTGCTGGAGCCAGGGTGAGCCCCTGCCCCTCCCCTGTCCCTCACTCTTGGTGTCACCGGAAGGGCTGTGTGGGGACTGTCATTGCAGCCAGTGCAGGCCAGGCAGCCTGGGTTGTGTGGGAAGTCCCTGTTTCCAAGTCACCTCCCCAGGCTATGGCAACTCTCATTGACCGTCGGAGGAGCAGAGATGTCACTTTGCATTCATTTTGTGCCAAGGAAGACTGCTCTGGGCCGTGGCTGTGCTTGGCATGAGCCCAGGGTTGGCAGCGTTTGTTCATGCCTTGGTTCGTTCATTGAATGGCTGATCACTAGCTGTGTGGTCCTGGACACCTTACCTAAATTTCTTCACCTGTAAAAGGAGGATATTAAAAGTACCAACCACATAAGACGATAAAATTGTGATAATCCGATGATGCTTGTAAAGTGCCAGCACAATGCCTGGCACGTAGTCAGCACTTGGGAAAACTCTGTGGTGATCGAGCACTTGCTGACCACCTCCAAGTGCCAGGGCCTGCAGGTGCCAGGGACACAGAAAGGAGGGAGATGATTGGATCTGAGCTTTTTTTTTTTTTTTGAGATGGAGTTTCGCTCTGTCACCAGGCTGGAGTGCAATGGTGTGATCTCAGCTCACTGCAACCTCCGCCTCCCAGGTTCAAGCAATTCTCCTGCCTCAGCCTCCCAAATAGCTAGGATTATAGGCATGTGCCACCATGCCAGCTAATTTTTGTATTTTTAGTAGAGATGGGTTTTTGCCATGTTGGACAGGATGGTCTTGACCTCTTGACCTCATTATCCAGCCGCCTCAGCCTCCTAAAGTGCTGGGATTACAGACGTGAGCCACCGCGCCCTGGCCAGATCCCTGCTTTTAATGGGTTCCCTGAGTAACGGCAGAGGCAGGCATGGAACCCCCTCACTGTAGCAGTGATAAGTGCTGCAAGGGACCATGAAGGAAGGAGGAACCAGCTGCCAGGAAAGGTCAGGAAGCCCCAAGAGATGGTGACAAGCAGCTGGGACTCCACAGTGCGCTGGTGGAGGCACCAGGAGAATGGAGTTCAGACAGAAGTGGCTTTCCCCGGCCCCCAGCCTGGCTTGGCAAGGGGAAAGGAGAACAGGGCAGCAGCCAGAACTGAACTCTGCTGCCAGAATGGTGGCAGGAAAACAAGGCTTCTCATCAAGACAAGATCCAGGGGATGTGGCTGGTGCATCCCAGAAGAGTCACTGAGCAGGACTTCAGGGCCGGGACAGAAGAGCAGAAAACTCAAGAAGAACACAGCGGGGTTCTCGCATCACCACCTGAGAAGGGGCCTTGTCTTTGGCTTGGGGTACCTGCTTTGCAGGGGGCAGGTGAGCACACAGCTGCTTTTAAGGGACCAGGGACGGGGAAGGCCAGCAGAGGAAGAGGTAAGAACAAGAAGCAAAGGAACTCCTGAAAATCAGAAGCCACCATGGAAAGGTAGGCAAAGGATATGGACAGGTAATTTATAGATTTCCCCAATCAAACACGCATATCAAGAGATGCCCAAATTAGTAACCAGAGAACTCTATTGTACATTAAGACAATAACGAGGTCTTATCTTAAGGCCACTCGACTGAAAACACTTAGAAATCTGCATATTGATGAGGACGGATGGGAGGAAATAAAGGAAGTACCTTGACCTTCCAGTGCGAAGGCAGTGGCACGTCTGAGGGGCAGCTGTGAAGTAAAGCCTGTGTTTACCCTGTGACCCAGTTGTTCTACTCTGGGGAATGGTTCTCAAAGAAATTCTCACCTAAGAGGCAAATACGAATTCATGCCTTGCAGCTTTGGGATGGTGGCAATTTAAAAGCAATCCAGGAGAACAGATGCATGAAACAGTTTTAATCCATACCTTGGAGAATGATGCAGCAATCAGAATTAAATGAATTGCACAAAGAGCAAAAGCAATGTGTCCTCAACTAAACACAGCATTTAGAGGAAACGGTCAAAAAGAATGTAATATATAAAACAACACTATTTATAGGCATTAAGACACCCGCAAAAACTCGCAACACATATTTCACCAGACCCAAATGAAAGATACACATGTTAACATTATTGCCTTAGGGAAGAAGGGAAATGGGAGTGGTCCTCGGAAATAAAATAGATAACATCAATTATTAAAAAGATGAGGGATGGGATCTTTCATGGAGCGATGACAGCGTTGAGGAATATGAGGAACTCAGTCTCATGTACCTGAAGAATAAAGAAAAAGACGAAAAAGCATGATGTGTTTGGAAGACTTTGGTGTCGGCAGTCCAAGCGCAGCGTGGGTGGGAAGGTGCAGGGTGAGACTGCAGGGTAGGCAGGGGTCAGATCTTGCAGGTTGTGGGTGGCAGGTCACAAGGGGCAACTGATATTCATACGTTGTTGAATGATGCCATCCGATGTGGAGGGTGGACTGAGTTCCAGCACTGATGCCATGATTAAGGTCGGGATTGGCAAGCTTTCTCCAGCAAGGGCCAGAGAGCCAGTGTTTGGCCTAAGACAGTGGCCTGTGGGTCTTGGTGCAGAGTATTGGGTCTGGCTGGTGGCAATTGGAAGAGGAGAGATGGGAGCAGGTAGGAATGCTGCCGGGGGATAGAGTTGGCCAGACTTGGGAGATGGGGAGGAGGTGGTGATTCCCAGGTTTTAGGGAAATAGGATGGTGAGTGATCCAATCAGGTGTCAACCAGGACAGGAAATCCAGGAGGAGTGGGCCTCGAGGGCAAGCGTTCATTTCTAGACTTGCTGCGTATGAACACCTGTGCGGCTTCGGAGAGCTGTTCAGTGATGAGCAACACTGGAGACCAGATTGAGGGTTGGCTGCAAATGCAGTCAGGGAGAGTGGCACACACGTGGCTGGCGGCCACTGGTGTTTGTTCCCCACTTCCTCCATCCCAGACTGGGTGGCTTTGTGCCTGGGGGGAGCCTGCCCCACTCCTAGCGGGGAGGCCCTGTTTGATGGAGCCGTTGCATTCCCCATGTCATTGCTTTGGCACTGGGCATATGGCCCACGAGGTCCGATCAAGGTGACTGTCAGGACTCTTGCTCAAAATCCAGGCCCAGGAGGCTGTTTTCCTTCTTTTGTGCTTTCTCTGATTATGGTCGTCTCTGGGTATGAAGCCTGAAATCGCCATCAGGCTGCCCTCTTGCTACCAGGCACGTGTGAAGCCAGCCCCTGAAGGAAGGCAGAGCAGAGGGTGGGATTCCTGTCTCACCCTTCGGAGGGGTGGAGAGAAGCAGCTGAACTGGTAGGTGCCTGGAAGTGCTTAGAGCCCATCAAAGCTCAGCGCTCCCGCTGGCTCAGGCCTCCCATTTTATTTCTAAATAGGATAGCTACAAAGATTTAAAAAAATAAAGCTACACACCTACATATGGACATCACAATTTGCCCACAAGGAAATTCCTGGTGGACTGCAAAACCCTAAAGCAGTTCTGTCAAGTTTCACCCTGACAATGTAAATTGCTAGCTTGTCTTCACAGCATAGAACTTGAAGTCATCCCTCTGCTTGTCTTCACAGTACAGAACTTGAAGTCATCCCTCTGCTCGCCTGAGACAGATGCATATCTGGTTGCTTCCTCTGCCCTAATTTTAAATAAAAATGCAGGTCCACTGAGTCAGACTAAGGCCTAAGTGACTATTCCTCTACCCCACTCCCTCCGGTCAGTAAATTGTGTCTTCATTGAAAGGCTGATCGAAGACCCAAAAGAAGCTTTCGTTTCTTATCTACCTCTGACCTGGAATCCCCCAACTTGGAATTGTCCTGCCTGATGGGAGTGGAGTGAATCACTGTTCACCTTGCATATACTGATTGAGGGCTCATGTCTCCCTAAGAGTATAAAAGCACTTTTAGGGAGTGTGCCTGGTGCCCCGACCATTTGGGCACATGTCTCCAGGGCCTCCTGAGGCTGTATCATGGGTGCGTCTTTAACATTGGCAAAAGAAACACCCTAAATTGACTGGGTGTCTCAGATGCTTTTAGATTCATTCTCTGTGTGTGTGTGGTATGTGGGGTGTGTGTGTGGGGTGCGTATGTGGGGTGTATGTGTGTGTGGTTGCATGGTGTGTATGGTGCGTGTGTGTGTGGTGTGTATGGTGTGTGTGTGTGGTGTGTGTGTGGTGTGTATGGTGTGTCTGTGGTATGTATGGTGTGTGTGTGTGGTGTGTGTGGGGTGTGTATGGTGTGTGTGTGTGTCTTGGGGGTGTGTGCGTGTGGTGGGTGTATGTGGGGTGTGTGTATGTGAGGTGTGTGTGTGGGGTGTTATGCAATTTATCGTGTATAGACTTGTGTAATCATTGTTATTTTTTGGTCTGTGGGTTCAGCAATGGTGTCTTAGGGACATCTTTGCTTTTTGTTTTGTTTTTTGAGATGAAGTCTCTTTCTGTGGTCCAGGCTGGAGGGCAGTGGTATGATCTCGGCTCACTGTGACCTCCGCTTCCGGGTTCAAGCAATTCTCTCTTTCCTGAGCCTCCCAAGTAGCTGGGATTACAGGTGTGTGCCACTAAGCCTGGCTAATTTTTTGAATTTTTAGTACAGATGGGGTTTCACCATGTTGGTCAGGCTGGTCTTGAACTCCTGACCTGAAGTGATCCTCCAGCTTCAGCCTCCCAAAGTGCTGGGATTACAGACTGAGCCACCACGCCCGGATTTAGGGGCATCTTTGATAGATACTTAAGGCCATGGACTTGGATGGGATTTCCCAGGAGAAGGTGCTGAGAGAAAAGGAGGTGGCTTGGGTGGAATGCCAGATGGACGAGGGACTTTGCTCTGGCCTCTGGAAGAAGCTTTGTGGAGGAGAAGTGTCTGTGAGGGCAGCAACAAGGGAGGCTGGTGGTCTGGGCCTGCCCAGCCCTGCTCTTGGGACCGTCTGCCCTGGGCTTTCCAGACAGGTCCATTTTTTTTTTTTTTTTTGAGATGGAGTTTCGCTCTTGTTACCCAGGCTGGAGTGCCATGGCACGATCTCGGCTCACCGCAACTTCTGCCTCCTGGGTTCAGGCAATTCTCCTGCCTCAGCCTCCTGAGTAGCTGGGATTACAGGCATGCGCCACCGTGCCCAGCTAATTTTTTGTATTTTTAGTAGAGACGGGGTTTCACCATGTTGACCAGGGTGGTCTCGATCTCTTGACCTCGTGATCCACCGCCTCGGCCTCCCAAAGTGCTGGGATTAAAGGCCTGAGCCACCGCGCCTGGCATTTTCAAATCCTCTGCTCATGGCTTCCCGACGGTGTCAGCCCCAGAATGCCAGCATTTAGGTGCCTGAACCACACTTCCTAGAAAGCCGTGTGCCTCTGGAATGCTTTGCTAGGTCATGTGTACTGAATATGGGCCGGGAAAATGCAGCTATATTTGTAAACTATGTCAGTAAGATTGAACACCTGTAGCCACGCTTGCTGGAGGGACCTGAAGGCACCAGGCTGGACACGGGGGCCTTTTGCACCCCAGCACAGGGCCTGGCACCCAAGCCTCGCTCCGTGCGGAAGCTCTGTTGTTTGTGGTCAAATTCCACACTTTTGGCATCTTTTTTTCAACGAGAGAGCACAGCTGTGCGGTGTCTCCCGAGAGCCTTGGATGGAGGGTGAACTCCTGCTAAAAAAGGGAAAACGCTTTTCTCCAAGAGGGAGAGAAGTGCCCTATTTCTGGAGTAAAAATTTCATGCTCTATCTATTTTTGTTCAGTCGTTTGAGCATGAGTTCCTCCGTCTGTGAACTCTGAGTTTGAGGATTCTGCCAGTCACAGCCCCAGACACACGCCCGGTGGAAAACGACCGTCATTCGCGGGCACAGGCGGCTCCGGGAACGATGCGGCAGCGCCACCTGGTGGCGAACGTCGGTGCTGCGCCCTGGGGAAGGCCGATGCCTTCCTTAGGCGAGGCCCTGCTTGGTTACCCCACCCTCTTTCCCCCTCACCTCCCAAAGGCTCTCGGCTTACCAGCCTCAGGGGCTCCCAGCTCCACCCTCTCAGCCGGTCTAGAGAGAGCCTGGTGTGACAGAAGGCAGTGTGGACCTGGGAGATAGGGCCTGACACTTAGGACTCCCGGCTGTTTGTGCCTCAGGAGCTGTGCTGATGAGGACTCAGAGATGAATGAGCCCTAGGCTGGGCGCAGTGGCTCACGCCTGTAATCCCAGCACTTTGGGAGGCGGAGGCGGAGGCGGGTGGATCACTTGAGGTCAGGAGTTCGAGACTAGCCCGGCCAACATGGTGAAACCCCGTCTCAAAAAAAAAAAAAAAAAAAAAAAAAAAAAAAGAGAGAGAGATGAATGCGCCCTGGGCTCTGACATCTGCAAACTCATGTGCAGGGGGGACGGCAGACCAAGACCATAAGGACCAGAGCTAGAGATTTGAGGCTCAGTAGCCTGGGGTTCTGGCTCTGTCCCCTGTCAGCTGTGGGACTGAGGGCAAGCGGCTTAAGCTCTCACAGACTCAGCTTTTTCATATGTAAACAGGAAAACAGGGCTAATAATTAGTTCTTGGTATGACTTGTTAAAATACATACTTTATGTGAAATGAGAGGTACATAATAGATTCACTAACTGGAAGGTAATTATACTTTTTATTGATGTCTAACAACTGGTCAGGCAAAGAAGGGAATACTGGGAAGTTGAAGGGGGTGGTCAGAAAAGTCTTCATCAATGGGGAGACATTTCAGCTGGGTTTTGAAGGATGCGTAGGAGTTTTCTAATCAGAGGGGAAGGGCATTCTGGATGGGGGAACTGTGTGTACAAAGGCGTGGTGGTAAGAAGTGCTATGGTGCATTTGGGGAGCTGTAAATAGTTTGGTAAATAGTTCAGCAGGTGTAGCTGAAACTGGCCAGGTGAGCTTGTTCAGAATCTCTGAGAGTAGGTTACAGGAATCTGTGTTTGATGAGAAGATTCCCAGGAGATTCTGAGGCTGACTTCCCACAGGCCTAACGTCTGGAAACCCATTGCTATACCTGACATTCTGCACAATTCTCTCCAGTCTGAACCACAACCCAGCAAGATAGAGGTGATCTGTCCTTATTTCACACAGCAGAGAGCCAAGACTCAGAGAGGTAAAGCGATTTGCCCTGAATCACACAGCTAAGGTGAGCCAAGATTCAGTCCCTGGTCAGCTTGACTCCAAACCCCATCCGCATAGTGAGGGCCCAGGAAAGCCAGAGATGACCCTCTGCCGACACTCTGCAGGCCTGGACTGCCATGTGTACTGATCCTGTTTCCCTGACTCCACCCCCTAAGATCTGAGGGAAGAGGGGGTTGGGCCAGGGAAGCACCTCCTGTGGGCCAGATTCCAATGCCAGGCACTTGCAGGTCGGGGAGGTTTCCCTGGTTAGAATTGCTGATTGGAGGAGGAGAGTCCTGCTCTTCTCAGGAATTTGCCAGAGGTAGTTTTGTGGGTGTATGTGTAATTTAAAAAATCTAAAATAATCTCCAACTTACAGAAAAGCTTCAACTGCAGCACAAATCATGTATTTTTTCTGAACCATTTGAGGGTAAATTGTCAACACTTGCTCCCTAATACCCAATCACCACAATACTCCATCACCAATACCCCTCACCCCAATACTCCATCACCCCATACCCCATCACCCCATACTCCATCACCCCAATACCCCATCACCCCAATATGCCATCACCCCATACCCCATCACCCCAATATGCCATCACCCCAATACCCCATCACCCCATACCCCATCACCCCCATACTCCATCACCCCAATATGCCATCACCCCCTACTCCATAACCCCAATACCCCATCACCAATATCCCATAACCCCAATACTCCATCACCCCAATATTCCATCACCCAGTACCCCATCACCAATATCCCATAACCCCAATACTCCATCACCCCAATACCCCATCACCAATACCCCTTCACCCCAATACTTCATCACCCCATACTCCCTCACCCCAATACTTCACCCCAAATACTCCATCACCCAATACACCATCACCCCAATATGCCATCACCCCATACCCCATCACCCCAATACCCCATCACCCCAATATGCCATCACCCCATCACCCCATCACCCCCATACTCCATCACCCCAATATGCCATCACCCCATACCCCATCACCCCCTACTCCATCACCCCAATGCTCCATCACCCCCAGTACCCCATCACTAATACCCCATGACCCCAATACTTCACCACCCCAATACCCCATCACCCCAATACCCATCACCCCAATACTTCACCCCAATACCCCATCACCCCAATACTCTATCACCCTTAATACTCCATCACCAATACCCCATCACCCTCAAAACCCCATCACACCAATACTCCATCACCCCCAATACTCCCGTGTATTTCCTGCAAATATGGACTTTCTCCTCCAGGGTCGGCAAGAACAACCTTCACTCACAAGTCAAGTTCGCAGGGTGCATTGCTGCTGGTCAAGTCTCCCCAGTGGCCCAGTGATTTCTTCACAGCAAATGCACCCAGTTCAAATTGGCATGTGGCATTTGGTTGCCAAATCTCCTTAGTCTCCTAGAGACTGAAGCTGAGCTCGGTGTTGATGGGACTGTCATGACCTTGACTTTCGAGGACGAAGGTCAGTTATTCTATGGGCTGTGCCTCCACGTGAGTGGCTGCTGCTCCCTGGGGATTGGATTTGTGTTCTCTGTCTTGGCAGGAACCTCTCAGAAGTGCTATTCACTGCACAGGATTTCAATTTGTCCTATTTAAGCATTTTTTTTCTGTTTTGACACAGTCTTGCTCTGTCACTCAGGCTGGAGTACAGTGGCGGCATGATATGGGCTCATTGCAACCTCTGCCTTCTGGGTTCAAGTGATTCTCCTGCTTTAGCCTCCTGAGTAGCTGGGATTACAGACGTGTACCACCACGCCTGGCTACGTTTTGTACTTTTGGTAGAGAGAGGGTTTAACCGTGTTGGCCAGGCTGGTCTTGAATTCCTGATCTCAGGTGATCTGCCTGCCTCAGCCTCCCAAAGTGCTGGGATTACATGCATTAGCCGCTCGCTGTGCCCAGCCCTGGCTTGCTTCTTCTAAAACTCTCTTCTACTCCAGGTTCCCCAGAGCCTCAAACACGCCATCCTGGACCCCCTGGAGCCTCTCTTCCTTCTGTTTACTGCCCTCACCACCCACCTCCCTCCACTTGCTGTAGAAACCCTCTGACAAGCTGCCCAGCAAGTTCCCCTGTCCGTCCTGGGGTCCCCCTGACCCTTGGGGCTGAGTCTT
Source organism: Saguinus oedipus (assembly GCA_031835075.1). Taxonomy (NCBI): domain Eukaryota; kingdom Metazoa; phylum Chordata; class Mammalia; order Primates; family Cebidae; genus Saguinus; species Saguinus oedipus. The sequence continues at coordinate 107,551,904 of CM063183.1, forward strand.
CCCCACTTCGTGGCGGAGGATTCCCTGATTTATTAAGGGTTCTGGTCCTTTGGAATTCATCTCTAGAGTTGCAAATGGCCTGCTGGGGCCGTCTGAGAACCCTGTGATCCTGGGGACTTCACTCAGTGTCCCACGCCCTGATCTCCCTCTGATTCTTTCCCTCTGAGTGCTGGTGGCCAAGCCGGCATTGCCAGAAATCCCTGGCTGGCCAGGAGGTGGCGCTGCTGGGTCAGAACCTGTACCCTTTTAAGCGAATGCAGCTCAGAGAGGGGAGAGTGCAGGGCCAAAGAGAGGGCTGGGGGCTGCGAACTAGAGGTTGTGCGGTCCCCTAGAAGCGTTGTGCCTGTGCACATGTGTGTTAGTAACACATACATACCAGCGAATAAACATAGCCACACATCCACACCAGTACACACATACGTCATACATACCGGTAAATAGATATGTGCACACACATATAAACCAGCATATGTACACACACCCACATGCATGACAGTCCACACACACATATACAGCATACATACACATACATACAAACCAGTATCTATGTCTAAAATATATATATATATAAAATATATATACACATGGAGACACGTAGCAGCTCATTGTATACTCTATGTCTGAACACGTGTGCCCCTAGCCTATGGCATGTCTTTCCCCTGGGGACTGATGCTGTGGGTCCAGCTGAGGCAGAGAGGAGCTGGGAAGACAGGCCAGGCCAGCTCCTTTTCTGCCGTCTGAGGATTTCTGGCTGTGAGCTTGGGGGACTTCGCAGGGCCGGGGGCCACCTTTCCTAACAGACACCTTGTGGCAGTGGTCGCTGCAACAGACACTAAGGTCACTTGTCTGCTTGTCTCCTTGAGGTGCTGTGACCAGGGCTTGACCTTCGGACTGAGAGAGCATCCACTGGGCTGGGGGTCTTGGAGTTATTTGGAAGGAGGACCCTGGAATTTCTTTGAGAGATGACCTAAATCCAACAAGCAAGAGAATGTGACCTTGCTTCATGCTCCAAGCGGCTGACCTTGGGTTCTGGTTACAAATGCGTCTGTGCCTTTCTTAGACAAAGTCGTTTTTGCTTCTCTCTCTCTCTCTCTCTCTCTCTCTGTGTGTGTGTGTGTGTGTGTGTGTGCGTGTGTGTGTGTCTGACTGTCTGGCTGTCTCCACCGGCCCAGGTGACTGTTCCATGTCTCAGCAGGGCAGGCTTGGTCCTGAAGGCCACGGGGGCTGTGTGATGACTGACTGGCCCTGAGCAGCTTGTGGAGCAAGGGAGGAGAAATGGCCAAGCTCAGCTGAGCTCACCCAGGCTGAGGGCCCAGGTGCACCCTGAGAATCGAGAGGAGATGTAGGGGAAGTCGGGTCTTTTTAATTACAGAAGCGACTGCCCGCCTGCCACAGTCAGTGCTCCCCACACATCTTGCAAGCTGCTTGCTCAGGCCTCTCATTCAGGACTGAACGACATGCCGCACAATCCCACTACAAAGAAGTCCACGTCCTGGCTGTGCCGGAAAACCCCTCAGCCTCAATGAGTATGACTGTTAAAGGCTCGGTGTGAACAGTGGCTTGTCCTTTCCACTGAAAGAAGGAGCAGGTGTCAGGGCTGGAGGGAGCTCGCCCGAGGCAGGTGCCTTTCGGTTACCTGGGTTTCCTTACAGCCTTTGTCCCTGTATGCGTGGCCTTGAGCCTGAGCCCTGGAGTTTACCCTAGTGCTTGGTGACAAGACCCCACCTACTGCACGGGAGGATAAGCAGAGGGTCAGCCAGAGCCCAGGGTGTGGAAGCGCCACCTCCCTTTGTGGGCTGTGTGTCTTCAGGCAAGTCATCAGCTTCTCGGAGCCCCTCTTCCGTCTCTGTCAAATGTGGACGATGATGCCCGCACTTTGTCCCTGTGAGGCTGTTGGGAGGCGCCCTGGTGTGGGTGGAAGGGCTTGGGAAACAGCAGGCTGTGAGCCGGGTGTGGGCCATCAGGCTCAGGGCTGATGGGGAGCTCGCCATCAGCGAGGGGGGCCAGGGGAGCTCGCCAGGCCCGGGGTGGGGCCAACTGCATGGAGCTGCTGTCCTGTGGCCCTACAAAGCCCCTCCAGGCACTGCTGCTGATCTGTAGATGCCACCTTCTAGAAAGTTCCCTTTCCCGAACATGTCAAGTCCTCAAGGGATGTGATACCTTCAGTTCTGCTATGCGGCTTGTTGTGAAAACGAATTCGCTCCAAGACAATTGCTGGAGTAGGGAACAACTGGAGCATAACATGAGTTTCAGAGTTCACATTTGCTCAGCACAATTTTATCCTTGGAAACACCAGGCGAACGGCACCTGGCTGACCCGAACCTAGCAACACACAACCACGCCCAGGCAGGCACCCTAGGAACACACAGCCCCACCTCGCACACGCCCTAGGAACACAGGCCCACCCGTGCACCCTCCCGCCCTCCGTTCATAGCGCGTGTTAGGAGTGAATCCACCCAGCTCTGCTGCTAGAACGTCCCCCTAATTCCAGATCACCCAGCTCGCAACCCAACGCCCACTTCCTCAAACAAGCCCCAGGTCTTTTTAAAGGAACGTACCGTATTAATTTGAGCATTTATGTATTTCTTAACCATTTAACATGTAAAACTATGCTATCATTTTTTCTTTTTTTGAGACAGAGTTTTGCTCTTGTTGCCCAGGCTGGACCGCAGTGATCCGATCTTGGCTCACTGCAACCTCCACCTCCTGGGTTCAACTCCAGGGCACTGCAGGACACCCAGTAAGCTCTCAGGATGCAGTGGGATGTTTTAAATTTCTGAGGAGCCTGGCATGGTGGCCTGCAGTCCCAGCTACTTGGGAGGCTGAGATGGGAGGATTGCTTGAGCTCAGGAGTTTGAGGTCAGCCTGGGCTGCATAGCAAGACCCTGTCTCTAAAAAAAAATTAAATAAAAATTTTTTTTCAGGGAAACACATCAACGTCTCTCAGACACAGATGAACTTCTTTTTTAAATTTATTATTTATTTATTTATGTTGACTTGTCATAATTTCTTCAGAACAGCGTGAACTCCTATCCTGAGGTAGTTCTCGGTTTCAGCTAAGATTGTGGCACCTTCCTCTCAATGACGTTGTGTCTTTGCAGAGCTGGGTTTCCAGCAGTCGCTGTGATAGGGGCTCTGTGCTCTGTGGAGATCTGTGTGGAGCTGGAAGTGGAAGTGATGGTGTCCAATCCACTTCCAAGGCTTAAAAACTTGTGCAATGCCCAACAGACACCACATTCCATTGGGAAGTGACTATAGTAGTTTAAGAATGAAATAAATTTTTTTAAACTTATGGGATCATTTTTCAAATGTCTGCTAAGTTGTTAGAACATGAATACTTCAGTTGTTTTACCTCACTATCTAACACATGGAACCTCTATTTCTTTTGGCCTAGGAGAGCCATGAAATAATTAGGGGGACACTTATGGTGCTGTCACTGGAGACAGTTTGGGACCCCCTGGATTCTGATGATCAGAGATTGCTTGCTACCTTCTAGCAGCAAAAAGAAATCCTGCCAGGCACAGTGGCTCAAGCCCTTTAGGAGGCTGAGGCAGGCAGATTACTTGAGGTCAGGAGTTGAAGACCAGCCTGGCCAACATGGTGAAACCCTGTCTCTACTAAAAATACCCAAATTAGCCAGGCATGGTGGAGGGCGCCTGCAATCCCAGCTACTGGGAGGCTGAGGCAGGAGAATTGCTTGGACCCAGGAGGCGGAGTGGCTTAAACCCACGTCACTGCACTCCAGCTGGGGCAACAGAGCAAGACTCCATCTCAAAAAACAAAAATCCTTTCTGGATAAAAATAACAGTTCAGAGACTCAACTTAATCTCTATCATCTTCCACACACAGTGCTTGGCAGTCAGTAAACAGGCTCTGGTGTAAGAAAAGACAAAACAGGAATGAAAACCTGGGAGAAAAATCAGACAAACAGACGATAGAAACAGACCCACGGGGATCCTGATAGTGGAATTACCCACGATGAATGCACCCAAGGAATGAAAGGGCAAGATTAAGAATTTTTGGCAGAGAACTGGAAAGTGTCAAAAAGAACCAGGTGGAAATTCTGTGAAAAGTGAAAAGTACAGAAACTGAAAAGTACCGTGAATGGATCTGATAGCAGGAAATGTACAAATGGAAGACACAGAAGAAAATACTCTGACAGAAGCACAGAGAGATGAGAGGGTGGAAACGCAGGGGAGAGTTTAAGAAAATTACGGGATAGAATGAAAAGAGCTGGGCAAATTTGACTTCAGTGACAATTTGACTTTTGGGGACAAGATGGGAATGTGACCAAAGTCAGCCTATGTAGAGATGGAAAGGACCCCAAAGCCCATCCAGGCCAACATCCTTGTTACGTTTCAGAAGAGGGTGCATTCATTTCCTGGGGCTGCTGTGACAAAGTGCCTCTCACCGGGTGGCTTTGTGTGCTTGAAATGTGCTCTCGCATAGGCTGGAGGCCAGAGGCCTGACATAAAGTGTCGGCAGGGTCGCTTCCTTTTACAGGCCTCCCAGGCTGCGGCTGGGCAAGCTGTCAGCCAGCGAGGCAGTCACCTGCATTCTGAGCTGGGCCTGGTGGGTCCTCTTCCAAGGTGGTAAGTGGCACCGGGATCATCCAGCCCAGGCCTCTCTCCCGGATTCTGGTGGCCCGATGGCATCTTCCATGGCCCTTGGCCTGTGGAAACATCACTGCAGTCTCTGCCTCCTCTGTCACACGCGTCTCTTCATCTCTTCTTGTAAGGACACCAGTCATACTGGGTTCAAGTCCACACTGCTCCAGTAGGACCTCATCTTAATTTTACTCATTACATCTGCAGCAACCCTATACTTTCCTTTCTTTTCTTTTTTTTGAGACAGAGTCTCACTCTTTCACCCAGGCTGGAGTGCAGGGGCACAATCTTGGCTCACTGCAACCTCTGCCTCCTGGGTTCAAGCAATTTTGATGTCTCAGCCTCCTGAATAGTTGGGACTACAGGCATGCACCACCACACCCAGCTAATTTTTATACTTTTTAGTAAAGTTGGGGTTTTGCCATGTTGGTCAGGATGGTTTCAAACTCATGGCCTTGAGTGATATGCTTGCCTCAGCCTCCCAAAGTGCTAGGATTACAGGTGTGAGACACCGCCTATGTTTTCTTTTTTCTGAGATGGAGTCTCACTCTGTCACCTAGGCTGGAGTGCAATGGTGTGATCTCAGCTCACTGCAACCTCTTCCTCCTAGATTCAAGAGATTCTCCTGCCTCAGCCTCCCGAGTAGCTGGAATTACTAGCCACCACCTAATTCGTGTATTTTTAGTAGAGATGGAGTTTCACCATGTTGGTCAGGCTAGTTGAGAATTCCTGACCTCAGGTGATCCGTCCTGGCCTCCCAAAGTGCTGGGATTACAGGCGTGAGCGACTGCCCCAGGTCTATATTTTTAAATAAGGTCACATTCTGAAGTACGGGGGTGGGTAGGACTTCAACATGTCTTTTTTTGGGAGACACTGTTCACCCCATAAGAGACAGAATATGCCCTGTTTAAATCTCACAGCTCATTCATCAGGTCTTTGGAAGACCCAGGACTCATTCTATCTGCCTCTGATGTCTAATTAATACCAAATTATATTCCTTATTCATGAAATTCTAGCAGGGTCTGGCTTGTCTGCTGTTCCTGTGTACCTATTATTCAGAAAAAGGAAGGTTTGCATGACAGATGGAAAGAAAGATCAGCCAGTGGTCAGCGTAGTGTGTTGTTTTCTGCAAGGCAGCCACAGACGCCACAAACGAGGGGACAAAACAGTTGCATCAGAAAAATGCAGCTCTGCCAGCCCTGCCAACAATCCCTCCAGCTTGAAGTAGACACTCCCGCTCCATGCGCCAGGGAGTGTTCATGGATCTGCGTGTCACTGCGCTAACCCTGGCAAGGGCGATGGTTTCTTAGGCAAAGAAGGTGGCTGCGGTGTCAGCCAAGAGATTGCAGATCTGCAAAGTTGGAACTGCTGAAGGATGCTGGGTCAGCCGACCTGAGAGATGCATGTCCTCATGGGAGGTGGCTGGATGTGGGGTCAGGGCAGGTTCACAGCCTGACCAGGAGAGTTTGCTGAGCTGGTGAAAGCTACAGGCGAGGAGGGTTTAAGGCAATTTGAGCGCAGGGCTCAGCTTGGCCCAGCATTATCCTGCAAAAGAAGATGTGAAATCACCCATCAGTGGGTCAGCCAGCAGGGATTGCCTCCCTGTTGTCCCCATGGTCCTCGTCCTATTCCAATAGCAGCCTGGAATGGCCCTTGAATCTAGAGAGCGTGGTGCTGCTGCCAGCGACCTCCCCTGGAAAGCAGGAAGATGTAACGGTTCCATCTTTCATTATCTGCCATGTTTCAGGATGACGGACATCTCTGGCTCTTGTAGGAGTGATCTTACCTACCTTTGGTAGGTCACTCACCCTCTGTAAGCCTAATTCTCTTCATCTGTCAAATGAGGATAATGATTCTAATTGGTAGGACTGCTGAGGCCACCTGATGATGAGCACTGTGTCTGTAGTCAACAGTCAATGAATGGTCACTGGTTATGGTGGAAAAATGCTAAATGGCCAGGCATGGTGGCTCACACCTGTAATCCCAGCACTTTGGGAGGTTAAAGCGGGTGGATTGCTTGAGTCCAGGAGTTCGAGACCAGCCTGGGCAATGTGGCAAAACTCTGTTTCTACAAAAAATAGAAAAATTATCCAGGCATGGTGGTACTTGCCAGTAGTTCCAGTGACTCGGGAGCTGAGGTGGGAGGATCCCCTGAGCCTGGGAAGATCGAGGCTGCAGTGAGCCGTGATGGTGCCACTGCACTCCAGTGTACAGAGCGAGACCATCTCAGAATTAAAAAAAAAAAGCAAAAAGACAATGCCGAGGCACCTGCTTAAGACACACCTGCTCTGTTGGGTCAGTCTCACCTGACCTGTGGGCAGAAGGCAAAGAATGAGGCTTCTTCTGCTCTTCCGCCGATGATCCTTCCGCTGCATCCACAAACCCGTGCATCTCCAGGGGACTCTGCATTTTAACTTGATGACATTTAGTAAGTTTTATTGCATGTCCGAGCCTTATTCGATTCTTTACAAATAGTTACCTAGCGCATACTGACCCATTTTCTATGTCTGCCTCTCTCATGGGTGTAGAGAAGAGACGGTGTGGAAAGGTGTGTATGCCAGCCACTGAGGCATCTCAGATCTTCACAAACAGATTTGAGACTGGGGGGAATATTGGCTCAAGGGTCTGCTAATGTGGGTTTTTGTTTTGATGTCACTGCTAGTTTTTTTTGTTTTTTTTTTTTTTGAGATGGAGTTTCACTCTTGTTGCCTAGGCTGGAGTGCTGTGGTGCGATCTCGGCTTACTGCAACCTCCTCTTCCCGGGTTCAAGTGATTCTCCTGCCTCAGCTTCCCGAGTAGTTGAGATTACAGACATGCACCACCACACCTGGCTAATTTTTGTGTTTTTAGTAGGATGGGGTTTCACCATGTTGGCCAGGCTGGTCTTGAACTCATGACTTCAGATGATCTGCCCGCCTCAGCCTCCCAAAGTGCTGGGATTACAGGCATGAGCCAATGCACCTGGCCACTGCTGCTATTCCACTGTGTAAAATTAGAAAAGTCAAGCAATTTTTGAATCATAGTTTCTTTGCATTGGTAAAATAAGGGAATTGAATCAAGTGATTTTTAAGACCCCTTGCCAGCCCTCACTCTCTAGAAGAATGCAGGGTGACTTTTGGAGCAAGCGGGCCTCTGCTGCACAAGCATACATTGGTCTTCCTTCCACAGGGGGTGGATGCACAGCCTGGCATCTGGACCATGCTGTTTAGACGTTCCGATTTCACGTCTTAATCACTCAATGTTTACATTTTCCTTCCACTGTTGGTTTTCTCTCCACATGTGAGGAAACTCCATGGACAGCACCAGAAGAGGTGAGAGGAGTTTCATCTGGACCTGGGCGAAGGGAGGGACAAGGTCACAGCATTGGGAATTTTTTTCCCCTTCTCATTGAGCAGAGTGTGAATGGCTATACTGCTTTATTTGTTTTTATTTTTTATTAAAGAAATTTTAAGCATACACCAAGGTAGAGAGAACAGTGTGATGAATGTCAAATACTTATTGTCCAGTGTGAACAGTTATTAACGTTTTCCCACCTTGTTCATTGTCCATCTCATCTTCCATCTACCCTCCTCTTTCAACACACTTTACTTTTATTTCATTTCATTTTCTTTTCTTTTCTCTTTTTTTGAGATGGAGTTTCACTCTTGTTGCCCAGGCTGGAGTGTAATGACATGATCTCGGCTCACTGAAACTTCTGCCTCCCTGGTTCAAGCATTTCTCCTGCCTCAGCCTCAGTAGCTGGGATTACAGGTGCCTGCCACTATGCCAGGCTATATATATATGTATATGTGTGTGTGTGTGTATATATATATATATATTTTTTTGTACTTTTAGTAGAGACAGGGTTTCACTATGTTGGCCAGGCTGGTCTTGAACTCCTGACCTCAGGTGATTCACCTGCCTAGACCTCCCAAAGTGCTGGGATTACAGGCGTGAGCCACTGTGCCTGGCCTCATTCCATTTTCTTCTATGGCAAACCTCAGGCATCTTATCAGTTCACCTGTAATTCAGGATGTATCCCCAACAAACATGTAATACAAAATATGTCAGTTAGATAACATGTAGTTTATACAACTGTATAATACGAATATAGTATGTATACATCATATAAAGTAGAATGTTACATACATTATAACTCTAATGTCATTATTACACCTAACAAATTTAACAGTATTATTTATGCCCAGTCTATATGCGAACTTCGCTGGGGCATTTTAAAACCTGTCCAAGTTGTGAAGAATTGGTTGGCCTATCCGATTATTTATTTACCCGTTCATTCATTCATTCATTCATTCATTCAACTGACTCTATGACGTCTTTAATTGGCCAGGTCTTATAGGAGCTCATTGTTGTGTAGGGAAGACAGACAAATTCACCATTGTAAAATAGTGGGAGAAATGCAGAGTAGAGTTTGGTACAAGGCATGACTATGTCACAAAGAAGGGCACAGTTCTGTAGGAGGTGGGAGGGTCACAGAGAGCTTCAGGCAGGATGAGGACCACGTGCTGAAGTTGGAAGGCTGGCCAGGCGCTGGCAGAGGGCGATGGAGGAGGGATGTGCCACAGAGAAAGTGTGGGAAGGGTGCCGGCACTTAGTGCTGGAAATAGCACAGGCAATATCTCCTCAACTAATATGATGCCAGGCGCTCTTCTGAGTCAGTGAAAAAAATAGGCAGAAATCCCTGACCTGGTGGCGCTTCTATTCTTGTGGGGGAGGACCGACAATAACATAATAAATGAATATATACAGCATGTCAAAATAAAGATATGGAAAAGAAAAACAGGAAGAAACCGCAAGGGGCAGGGTGTTAGGAGTGCAGGGCTGGGGTGGTTCTGTGGCAGAAAACAGACAGGAGTTCACAGTTCACTTTTTCCTTCCTTTGCACACAAGATCGTGTTTCTCAGCCTTCTGTAGAAGGACAATTGGGACAATTGGCCTGGGGTCTGGTAAATAGAATGTAGTTGGAAGTAATGCATGCCACGGCCAGGCCTGGGCATCATACCCTGAGTGACCATCCATGTTCTTTCTCCTCGGTCCACCATGACCTTGGCTGTCACATACTGGAGATGAGATAACAGCCCAGATCCCAGAGTCACCAGTTAAGAAGTGCATTACAGGCTGGGTGCTGTGGCTCACACCTGTAATCTCTGCGCTTTGGGAGGCCAAGGCAGGTGGATCATCTGAGGTCAGGAGTTCAAGACCAGCCTAACCAACATGGTGAAACCCTGTCTCTACTAAAAATACAAAAATTAGCCACGCATGGTGGCACATGCCTGTAATCCCAGCTACTTGGGAGGCTGAGGCAGGAGAATCTCTGGAACTCAGGAGGCAGAGGTTGCACTGAGCCAAGATTATGCCATTGCACTTTGGCCTGGGTGACAGAACAAGACTCTGTCTCGAAAAACTAAAACACAGACACACAAAAAACAAAACTGCATTACAAACCCTGAGTGTGAAGCTAATGTACGTATCAAAGTTGTTGTCTACTCTCCTACCAATACCCTGCCCACTCTATGACACTCTTTCTACCTTTTCTTTTACTGTGTGTGTGTGTTTAAGGAGTTAATATCTTCAATATATAAAGAGTTCATAAAAATCAACAAGAAAAATATTAACCCTGTGTAAGAAAAATGAATAAAGAACTTACAAAGTAAAGCAACATATAGATGTAATAGAAATATCAAAAAAAAACTCAATAAATGTTTTATAGTTTCAAATAAATAGAATCATAGAAGCCAAAAATCAGTATATAGAAAAACTATGACTTCATTATTAATGAAATGCTACCACCAAATACTTCTTTTTTGCAAGCTGGCTATGTTTTTAAAATTAATATATGCAGTATTGCTGAGGATGCAATGAAATAGTTCCTACACATTGCTGATGAAAGCATACATAGGTAAAACCTTTCTGGCAGAAAAGTTAGCAATATTTTCCAGTATTTTTTAAGAGCCTTAAAACTGTTTCTGCTGGGTGCAGTGGCTCATGCCTGTAATCCCTGCACTTTGGGAGGCCAAGGTGGGAGGATCACTTGAGGCCAGGAGTTCAAGACCAGCCTGGGTAACATAGCAAGACATCATCTCTACAAAAAAAAAACCAAAACCAAACAAACAAAAAAATTAGCCAGGCACGGTGGTGTGTGCCTGTAGTCTTAGCTGTTCTAGAGCCTCTGAGTTGGGACAATTGCTCAAACCCAGGAGATGAAGGCTGCAGTGAGCTGTGACCACGTCACTGCACTCCAGCCTTGGTGATAGAACAAGACCCTGTTTCAAAAAGACAAACAACCTGTTCCTGCCTTTTGACCTCATTGATAAGTCGTTCAGGAATTTAAATAAGCAGAGACACATTCAATGATCTATGCATATAACAAGCGATTTCCACAACTTTTTTAAGAAATGGAAGTCTCTTTATACTTTTTGCTGAGATAAAAAATTCATATTTTTCCAGTTGGCATGTGTTACCTTTACCATTAACAATGCATTACAAGTCTTTAAAAGGCTCTTTCCTTTTTCTTCTACTGTATTTTGTAGCTTCTTCTCAGAGCCAGGACAATAGGACAGGCTGAGGAGTGTCATGGAACAGGCAGAGCATCCCAGGACACCCACCTTCACAATGAGCGCTGTCCCTCACGAACAATTCATTATCTGATTAACAGATTCAGACCCCAGGAAGTTACACTGTGCCCGAGATCTTCCAGATGCCGCGACAATAAGTCCAAGCCACTGCTGATGTTATTTATAAGCTGTGGGATTAAAACAGAAAAAAAATCAATCAATTAAAGTTAGCCCTTTATTGAGACTGTAAGCATCTTAATTCCTCAGAACCGAGACCAAATAAGTGACCAATTCTTCTCTTAGAGGATGAAAGAGTTTGCCATTTTTACTGTAATAAAAGATTTTCGCTCAGAAATAAGATTGATTCAAAATGGTCTTAGTCTAAGAGATAAAGCCTAGAAGAATGCTCTTTATTTTCTAAGAAAAACCACTTCTTATGACCTTATCACAATGATCAAGCTACACTAGCAAGCTGAGTCTCAGTTTCTACGTTTGTAAAATGGGAAAAATACTGCTTCCCCTACAGGGCTATTGTGAAGATAAAATGGGGCAACACATGCCAAGTGCCTGCTGCAGGGCCTAGTATACGTAAGTCCCCAGCAAATATTTCCCCCCTCCTTGGGGCAAGACAGTACTGAACAGTACAGAAAAGAGTATTAAAAGTGGGAAGAAGAAATTAAGATCAGTCACACAAAACAGAATCCCAAAGTTATATAACCAAAAGAGACTTAGGTATGTTTCACAGAAAATGTTTAAGAGGGATGAGTGGGAAGTATTACATAGATATATCTGTGTATGAGATGCTTCTGCAGCAGATACAGTCTGAATTTGGAACAGAATTTCTGGGTTCCAGGAATCACTATTTTTATTTTTTCTACCAAAGATTAGTTTCTTCTACTCCAGAATTTCATACAAATTGAATTATATGGCCAGCCACAGTAGCTCTCACCTGAAACCCTGGCACTTTAGGAGGCCAAGACAGGAGGAAGATTGCTTGAGCCTAGGAGTTCGAGATCAGCCTAGGCAATATAATGAGACCCTGTCTCTACAAACAATTAGCGGGCATGGTGGCTTGCATCTGTATTCCCAGCTACTTGGAAGGCTGAGGCGGGAGGATCACTTGAGCCTGGGAGGTTGAGGTTGCAGTGAGCTGTGATTGCACCACTGCACTCCAGCCTGGATGACAAGGTAAGACCCTGTCTCCAAAAAAGAGAGAGAGAGAAAAACAGTCATAAAGTGTGAAATCTTTTGCATAAGTCCTCTTCTATGCAGCATGGGGATTTTGCAATTCATCCATGTTATTGTATGTACCAGTGGGTGATTCTTTCTATTGCTGAGAAATATTTCATTGCATGAATACACCACAATTTGTTTATCTCCTAATGGACATCTGGGCTCTTTCCAGTATTTGGAAATCATAGATAAAACTGCTGTTAATATTTTTGTTCAAGTCTTTTTGTGAACTAGAATATAATTTTTACTTTAATAGATAAGTCATGTTACCTTTAAATTGTCATCATTTCCATATGTTTAATAGCTGGTGAGTCTGTGCACTTTTCCCTCTGATAATAAAATAATCCTATTTATTGAGTGCTGGCTGTAGTGACAAGTGCTCTAATTTGTCCTCCTAAGAATCTTGTGAAGTGGGTGTCATCATATCTGTTAGTCCATTTTCACACTGCTAATAAAGACATACCTGAGACTGGGCAATTTACAGAGGAAAGAGGTTTAACTGGATTTACAGATCCATGTGGCTGGGGAAGCCTCACAATCATGGTGGAAGGCAAGGAAGAGCAAGTCATGTCTTACACGGAAGGCAGGAGGCAAAGAGAGAGAGCTTGTGCAGAGGAACTGCTCTTTTAAAGACCATCAGATCTTGTGAGACTTGTTCACTATTGCAAGAACAGCATTGGAAAGACCCGCCCCATGATTCAGTTACCTCCCACTAGGTCCCACCCACAACATGTGGAAATTCAAGATGAGATTTGGGTGGGGACACAGCCAAACTATATAAATATCCATTTTCCATTTGAAAGGAGAGGCACAGGCTCATTAACACATTGGGTGTGTAAACTCTGAATCATTACTGAAGCCGGGCTCGCTCTAGGCCACACTGAGGCTCCCCTGGGCTGTGATGATGGCTCCTGAGCAAACCACTTGGACTCATCCTTTGCTCACTTCCTGGAAGGGCATCTAGAACTGCACATTATACATTTCCACCAATTTTAACCATTTTGGCCACAGGTCTTTGCAGTTAGAGTGGTGATATATTTTTCTCATTCTGTGATTTTCCTTTAGTATATATTTTGCAGTATTTTGTTGCATAAAGATTTATTTACTCAAACCCATCCACTTTGTCTTATGACAGGCTCAATTTTTCAAGAGCCAGAAATTTATCTTTGCTCCACGACTAGAATAAATCTGCAGTTCTGCTTTCTTCTTTTTAATGGTTTTTATGTTCCTGCAGCCACATACCTATGGGAAGTATCTGCTCAATAAATCACAAAATAGAAACGTGACTTATGTTTTATACCTGGGAAATAGTTGCCAAGAGAACTGAACCTGCTTCCTGAAGCTGTATGGGAGGGCCAGCAAGTGAACTTCATTCTTAGTTCACCGTTTTCACTCCATGAGTAGGATCTACCTTGGCCCATGACTACCCCTAGAGGAGGAGCTGTGCTCACCAAACTCTGCTTAGCATGGAGCTCTCCGAGGGCAGTGCTGAGAATGACAGAGTGTGGATTCCTTTGCAGGCTTCATTCTTCCTCCTTCTTTCTCTCCTACTTCCTTTCAAGTTTGAAGTTGAACAATTTCTAAAGTCAGCAAATAACAAACATGCTCAGAGCTGGAAGAGCCTCATAGTCATTCATCCTTTTATCTGGCAAACACTGGCTGAGCTGGATCTTCTGAGGCCCTAGTCTAGAAAGACTAGTCCAGACCGAGTCTATTGAGGGAAATGGACATGGAGACGGGAGGAGAGTAAGGGGATGGAGATTCCTCCAGGGATTAGGACTGGGGCCCTGGGGCTTTGCCTCACTCCAACCAACCAGAGGAGCCAAGAAGTGTGTCCTGAGGAGGTGGGGCCTGGGCCAGGCTGGAGGCTGAGACTCGGGATCTGGGTATTAGATGGAGTGAGCTTGCACAGGGAAACTCCCCTGTCCCCCAGGACACAGCTGCAGGCCAGGAGGGAGATGAGAAAAGGCCAGTGGGGCAGATGAGCTTAGGAGCAGTCATGGGAGCTGTTCTTTTCTGGGGAAGTGGGGCAGGAAGATGAAGCAGGGAGGATGGAAGGACACAGGGAGGATGGAAGGATGCAGGAGGATGGAAGGATGCAGAGAGGATGGAAAGATGCAGGGAGGATGGAAGGACGCAGGGAGGATGGGAGGACATAGGGAGGATGGAAGGATGCAGGGAGGATGGAAGGACGCAGGAGGATGGAAAGACGCAGAGAGGATGGAAAGATGCAGGGAGGATGGAAGGACGCAGGGAGGATGGGAGGACATAGGGAGGATGGAAGGATGCAGGGAGGATGGAAGGACGCAGGAGGATGGAAAGACGCAGAGAGGATGGAAAGATGCAGGGAGGATGGAAGGACGCAGGGAGGATGGGAGGACATAGGGAGGATGGGAGGATGCAGGGAGGATGGAAGGACGCAGGAGGATGGAAAGACGCAGAGAGGATGGAAAGATGCAGGGAGGATGGAAGGACGCAGGGAGGATGGAAGGACGCAGGGAGGATGGGAGGATGCAGGGAGGATGGGAGGATGCAGGGAGGATGGAAGGATGCAGGAGGATGGAAAGACGCAGAGAGGATGGAAAGATGCAGGGAGGATGGAAGGACGCAGGGAGGATGGAAGGACGCAGGGAGGATGGGAGGATGCAGGGAGGATGGGAGGATGCAGGGAGGATGGAAGGATGCAGGGAGGATGGAAGGACGCAGGGAGGATGGGAGGATGCAGGGAGGATGGAAGGACGCAGGGAGGATGGAAGGACGCAGGGAGGATGGAAGGACGCAGGGAGGATGGGAGGATGCAGGGAGGATGGGAGGATGCAGGGAGGATGGAAGGATGCAGGAGGATGGAAAGACGCAGAGAGGATGGAAAGATGCAGGGAGGATGGAAGGACGCAGGGAGGATGGGATGACGCAGGGAGGATGGGAGGACATAGGGAGGATGGAAGGATGCAGGGAGGATGGGAGGATGCAGGAGGATAGAAGGATGCAGGGAGGATGGAAGGATGCAGGGAGGATGGGGGATGCAGGGAGGATGGGGAGGATGCAGGGAGGATGGAAGGATGCAGGAGCAGGGAGGATGGAAGGATGCAGGGAGGATTGGAGGATGCAGGAGGATAGAAGGATGCAGGGAGGATGGAAGGATGCAGGAGGATGGAAGGACACAGGGAGGATGGGAGGACGCAGGGAGGATGGAAGGATGCAGGAGGATGGAAGGATGCAGGGAGGATGGGAGGATGCAGGGAGGATGGGAGGATGCAGGAGGATAGAAGGATGCAGGGAGGATGGGGAGGATGCAGGGACGATTGGAGGATGCAGGGAGGATGGGAGGATGCAGGGAGGATGGGGAGGATGCAGGGAGGATGGAAGGATGCAGGGGGATGGAAGGATGCAGGGAGGATGGGGAGGATGCAGGGAGAATTGGAGGATACAGGGAGGATGGAGAGGATGCAGGGAGGATGGGAGGATGCAGGCAGGATGGGGAGGATGCAGGGGGGATGGAAGGATGCAGGAGGATGGAAGGATGCAGGGGGGATGGGAGGATGCAGGAGGATGGAAGGATGCAGGGAGGATGGAAGGATGCAGGGAGGATAGAAGGATGCAGGGAGGATGGAAGGATGCAGGGGGGATGGAAGGATGCAGGGAGGATGGAAGGATGCAGGGGGGATGGAAGGATGCAGGGGGGATGGAAGGATGCAGGGGGGATGGAAGGATGCAGGAGGATGGAAGGATGCAGGAGGATGGAAGGATGCAGGGAGGATGGAAGGATGCAGGGGGGATGGAAGGATGCAGGAGGATGGAAGGATGCAGGGAGGATGGGGAGGATGCAGGGAGGATGGAAGGATGCAGGGAGGATGGGAGGATGCAGGGAGGATGGGAGGATGCAGGGAGGATGGAAGGATGCAGGGAGGATGGAAGGACGCAGGGAGGATGGAAGGACGCAGGGAGGATTGTAGGATGCAGGAGGATGGAAGGATGCAGGGAGGATTGGAAGATGCAGGGAGGATGGAAGGATGCAGGGAGGATGGAAGGACGCAGGGAGGATTGTAGGATGCAGGAGGATGGAAGGACGCAGGGAGGATTGTAGGATGCAGGAGGATGGAAGGATGCAGGGAGGATGGAAGGACGCAGGGAGGATTGTAGGATGCAGGAGGATGGAAGGACGCAGGGAGGATTGTAGGATGCAGGAGGATGGAAGGATGCAGGGAGGATGGAAGGATGCAGGAGGATGGAAAGACGCAGAGAGGATGGAAAGATGCAGGGAGGATGGAAGGACGCAGGGAGGATGGAAGGACGCAGGGAGGATGGGAGGATGCAGGGAGGATGGGAGGATGCAGGGAGGATGGAAGGATGCAGGGAGGATGGAAGGACGCAGGGAGGATGGGAGGATGCAGGGAGGATGGAAGGACGCAGGGAGGATGGAAGGACGCAGGGAGGATGGAAGGACGCAGGGAGGATGGGAGGATGCAGGGAGGATGGGAGGATGCAGGGAGGATGGAAGGATGCAGGAGGATGGAAAGACGCAGAGAGGATGGAAAGATGCAGGGAGGATGGAAGGACGCAGGGAGGATGGGATGACGCAGGGAGGATGGGAGGACATAGGGAGGATGGAAGGATGCAGGGAGGATGGGAGGATGCAGGAGGATAGAAGGATGCAGGGAGGATGGAAGGATGCAGGGAGGATGGGGGATGCAGGGAGGATGGGGAGGATGCAGGGAGGATGGAAGGATGCAGGAGCAGGGAGGATGGAAGGATGCAGGGAGGATTGGAGGATGCAGGAGGATAGAAGGATGCAGGGAGGATGGAAGGATGCAGGAGGATGGAAGGACACAGGGAGGATGGGAGGACGCAGGGAGGATGGAAGGATGCAGGAGGATGGAAGGATGCAGGGAGGATGGGAGGATGCAGGGAGGATGGGAGGATGCAGGAGGATAGAAGGATGCAGGGAGGATGGGGAGGATGCAGGGACGATTGGAGGATGCAGGGAGGATGGGAGGATGCAGGGAGGATGGGGAGGATGCAGGGAGGATGGAAGGATGCAGGGGGATGGAAGGATGCAGGGAGGATGGGGAGGATGCAGGGAGAATTGGAGGATACAGGGAGGATGGAGAGGATGCAGGGAGGATGGGAGGATGCAGGCAGGATGGGGAGGATGCAGGGGGGATGGAAGGATGCAGGAGGATGGAAGGATGCAGGGGGGATGGAAGGATGCAGGAGGATGGAAGGATGCAGGGAGGATGGAAGGATGCAGGGAGGATAGAAGGATGCAGGGAGGATGGAAGGATGCAGGGGGGATGGAAGGATGCAGGGAGGATGGAAGGATGCAGGGGGGATGGAAGGATGCAGGAGGATGGAAGGATGCAGGGGGGATGGAAGGATGCAGGAGGATGGAAGGATGCAGGAGGATGGAAGGATGCAGGGAGGATGGAAGGATGCAGGGGGGATGGAAGGATGCAGGAGGATGGAAGGATGCAGGGAGGATGGGGAGGATGCAGGGAGGATGGAAGGATGCAGGGAGGATGGGAGGATGCAGGGAGGATGGGAGGATGCAGGGAGGATGGAAGGATGCAGGGAGGATGGAAGGATGCAGGGGGGATGGAAGGATGCAGGAGGATGGAAGGATGCAGGGAGGATGGAAGGATGCAGGGGGGATGGAAGGATGCAGGAGGATGGAAGGATGCAGGGAGGATGGGGAGGATGCAGGGAGGATGGAAGGATGCAGGGAGGATGGGAGGATGCAGGGAGGATGGGAGGATGCAGGGAGGATGGAAGGATGCAGGGAGGATGGAAGGACGCAGGGAGGATGGAAGGACGCAGGGAGGATTGTAGGATGCAGGAGGATGGAAGGATGCAGGGAGGATTGGAAGATGCAGGGAGGATGGAAGGATGCAGGGAGGATGGAAGGACGCAGGGAGGATTGTAGGATGCAGGAGGATGGAAGGACGCAGGGAGGATTGTAGGATGCAGGAGGATGGAAGGATGCAGGGAGGATGGAAGGACGCAGGGAGGATTGTAGGATGCAGGAGGATGGAAGGACGCAGGGAGGATTGTAGGATGCAGGAGGATGGAAGGATGCAGGGAGGATGGAAGGATGCAGGGAGAATGGGAGGATGCATGGAGGATGGGGAGGATGCAGGGAGGATGGAAGGACGCAGGGAGGATGGAAGGACGCAGGGAGGATTGTAGGATGCAGGAGGATGGAAGGATGCAGGGAGGGTAGAAGGATGCAGGGAGGGTGGAGGGGCTGCATGGGCCTCTCATTATGTGCATAAGCTCATGGTTCTCTTGGATAGGGGAGGGTAGTGGTGTGGTTTAGGCCTTGGCTGTGGGAAGAACATTCTGGCTACAGAGGGGAGGATGAGTTTGAGGAAAATGCTGAGAAATGGAGATGATTTGAATCATAATAGCTAGAGATGTTACGGCCCAAATTAGGGTAACAGTAGGAATGGAGAGAGTAATTATTTAGGAAGTAAAATCAGCAGGACTTGGGGACAGATTCAGTAACGTGGAGGGGGTAGAAGGCAAGAGTGAATCCCACACTGGATAGGATGCTGGGAAGGGCCTTCTGGCTAAGCAAACAGGAGAAAGATGAAAGTTTGGCGGCAAGATGATGATCTCATCTTTGCAATTCAAGCTTCAGGTGACAGCAGGCCACCCAGGTGATGACCTCTAAAAGGGAGCTGGATCTTTGAAGGGGCATCACATCCTGAGATGCATTCTGGGAGCCATCAGCAAATGTGTGGAGCTTCTGTCAGTTGACGTTTGAATTATCCCAGGAGAGTGCGGAGGGGTAGGAGACAGAGCCAAAGACAGAGCCTTCCCCATGGAGGGGGCAAATGAAAGAAGTAGGAGACTAGAAGACAGTCTAAAATGTGAGAAGAAAGAGAGACCATGGAAGCTCGTGCAATCACCTGTTATCTAGAGGGTTGCAGGCAGCAGCAAGAGCAGGAAAGAGGACTGCAGGCAGGACTGTTCCCTGGAGGGGGGCGGGGTGGAGCACAGTTCAGGTTGCAGGCAATTGAGTCACAAATAAGAGAAGCTGGAGGTGGAGACCAGGAGTGCAGACTTTTGAAGAGGTTTGAACAAAAAGTGGAGGAAGGATGATGGGGGTGATGACTCTGGAGGCTAAGGTTGGTCCAGAGCTGAGCCACCTGAAGATCCTCTTAATTCCACACTGCTAATAAAGACATACCCGAGACTGGGCAATTTACAGAGGAAAGAGGTCTAAACTGGATTTACAGATCCACTTGGCTGGGGAAGCCTCACAATCATGGTGGAAGGCAAGGAAGAGCAAGTCATGTCTTACACGGAAGGCAGGAGGCAAAGAGAGAGAGCTTGTGCAGAGGAACTGGAGCTGGAGTGAAAGACCTGTGAGACAGGATCCTGGGAGAGGCTCAATGAGGGCTGACTCAGGTGGCTGGAAGCTGAGCCCAGGTGACAGTGATGGAGGCCGGGTGGGCTGGCTGTTTACACACCACAGGGCTTGGAAGGGTGGAGGGTGCTTGGTGACTCAGCGTTCTCAGCTGATCGGGAGTGAGAGAGGCAGAGATGAGGGTGAGTGTGTGGAGGTCGAGATGGCTCCAGGCATGGGTGGGAGAAGCTGACTGAGGAAGAAGACTAGGCAGTGGTGCGGGCACTGACACTCACCTTCCTGGGCTGCAGTCCTCACAGCTGCTTGATGGGCAGAGAGACAGAAGGGAGATGATAGTGTGGTTGGTACAAACCTCTGTCCTCAAACTCTCACTAGCAAGGAATAACAGTCGCACAGATAAAAGTGCAGTAGCGACTCTTCTGCCAGGCTTTATTCTCAATATTTTTGCACAATCCCCACGTAGGCTCCATAGGCTGGTGCTGGTACTGTACCACTTTGTGGATGAGGAAGTGGAGGTGCAGGGAGATCCGGGAGCTTGCCCAGGCCGCCAGCATCTAGGTGGAGGAGCCAGGGAGCCACGGCACAAAGCCAGGAACTCAGGCTGGCCGGCCCCGTGCAGTCGTGCTGCTTTCCTTCACGTTTCTGTTTTAATTTTTAAATTAAATATGTTTTTGAGGCAGAATCTTACTCTGTTGCCCATTGAATGCAGTGACTCACTGCAGTCTCCCCCTCCCGGTTCAAGCAATTCTCCTGCCTCGGCCTCCCAAGTAGCTGGGATTACAGGTGCGCGCCATCACACCTGGCTAATTTAAGTAGAGACAGGGTTTTACCTTGTTGGCCAGGCTGCTCTCGAACTCCTGACCTCACATAGTTCGCTTGCCTCAGCCTCCCACAGTGCTGCAGTTACAGGTGTGAGCCACCGTGCCCAGCCAGCTTTCTCTCATTCTTCTTTTTTATTTATTTTTACTGAACTGGTCTAAATGCCTGCTTAGGTCCCCATTCCATCAGGTGGCAGGAGGTTGCCCTCAAATGAGTCAGGCCTTCTTCTCGGACCTCCCTGTGGCTGCCTCTAGCCTCCTTTCCCATGGCAAGGCTGAGTCCCAGGAAACTTGCTGAGGGCCAGGCCCCCTGGGTTGCGGGGGTGTCGAGGGAGGGGATGAGTGTGTACTGGGGAGGCCCATGGTGTACTGAGCCATCCTCTACCGCTGCAGGCCCTGGGTGCAGTCACTCTGACTGCAGGGTGGCTGGGTTCTGGCCGTAGAGTTGAGCTTCCCTGCGCCCCTCTTGGCCCTCTGTGGACGCTTACTTCTTTTGCTGCCTTCCCTGAAGTTCTGGAAGCTCCCACCCTTGCTGCCTCACCCTGCGCAAGGCCACCTCTGCTGCCCTGGCCCTTTGCTGAGCTGGGCAAAGGGGAACTGTCTTGTTACCTCCCCGGGATGCAGCTGGGAACAGACCTCTGTTCGCCTCTGTTGTGGATTCTTTCATTATACTTGGGATTTCCAGCAAGATGCTCCCCGAACACCCTTTTAAGTCAGGGTTAAATGAAACGTTTTAGGCAAAGAAAATAGGTGTGTGATCTCTCAGCCCGCCCTTGGCCTAAATTGGCTGTCCTTGCCACAGGAGAGCCACAGGCTGCTCTTGGCCCCTGCTGTTCCCTGGCTCTGGGAGGCGTGGAAAGGCCCGGAGCCTCTTGCCCACTCAGGCACAGTGGTCTGAAGAGGGCAGCTCAGGCTGCAGGACTTCCAGAGGTGACAGCTCGGGAGCTGGGCACTCATGGAATCACAGCCGGACCTCGGGGCTCCCAGGAACTGGCCTGACCTGGAGAGCAGGCCACCATCTCTGCAGACACAGAGGGGGCCCTGGAGGCCATCAGGGCAGATGCCTGGAGACAGGGTTGGTGGGGGGTGGATAGAACACTACCCAGTGATTGTGAATCCAAGCCTCCACCTTCTTCACAATCGGCAGATGTTCTAGAACCTAGTAGCATCTCAGGCCTGATGGGATCTGTCCTGGTTCTGGAATGTTTGAGTTTTCTAGAGAAAGGTATCTCAGTTCAGAGGTGTCACTCATGGGTGGGTAAATGACTGCAAGAGAAGGCAAGTCCCCTTCTTCCTGCCCTGCCTGACAGTCCCGCCCCACAACCCCGAACCCAGTGCCCAACACGCCCAGCCAGTGCTCTCTGCAGGGGATGGAGCTGCAGAGCACCCTGCTTCGGGAGGGGAGGGGCAAGGTCACACACCACAGGGCTGGGCCCTTGAGGCCTGACAAGTCCCAAGGACCCACACCTGACCTGCCGACCAGAGCCACTAGGAAGCTCTGGTGGGGCCCCCTCACATCCAGGTCTCCCCAGGCCCCCCCTGAACCGGCTCCCCTTTTGTCCCCTGTGCAACCAGACTCAGTCCCTTTGCTCATGCCCTTCCCCTTCAAGGAATGCTCTCCCACTGGGAAAGCCTAAAAGATGGCAGCCACACAAGACTGGTGAAATGGTAACCCTGGGCTTATGGTGCATTTCATTACTTTTGCTTTACAGGCATAGTCCTACCTCGCTAGCTGTGTTAATAGATGGTATTTTAAAGTAACAGAATAGTCACCTGTGAAACCAGCACCCAACCTGAAAGCTAGGCCTTAGTTAGCAAGGGCTGACACCAGCTGTGGCCCACCCCCGTCCCACTCCCTCCCTGCCTTCTCCAAGATAGCCATCACCCTGAATCCTGTGTGCCTCACTTCCCGGTTTTCCTCTTTCTTTATTGAGACGGGGTCTTTCTCTGTCACCCAGGCTGGAGGGCAGTGGCAGGAGCACAGCCGTCCTCTAGCTTCAGCCTCCTAAGTAGCTGGGACTATAGGCACACACCATCACACCTGGCTAATTTCTGTAGTTTTTGTAGAGATGGGGTTTTGCTGCATTGTCCAGGCTGGTCTTGAAATCCTGGGCTCAGGTATCTGCCTGCCTCGGCCTCCCTAAGTGCTGGGATTCCAGGCGTGAGCCACTGCTCCTGGCCTGTTTTCCTTTCTGTCCTCTCATCTTATCTGCTGCTTGGAGTCCTAAACTGTGTATATTATATTTGACTTCTCTTTGCCTTCTTCGAGCTGGTGTCATGCTCTGCGTACACTTTTGGGACTCGTTTTTCTCACTTAGTAGCGAGTTTATAAGCCTTGTCTGTATTGCTAGGGTGGCTTTGCTTCCTCTCTTTGGAGGAAGCCGTCTGACCCTCCATGGTGTGAACACACATGTCCACGGTTCTTCTGTTGGGGGGCATTTGAACAGTCCTGCTGTGAACATTTTTGTGTAAGAGTTTTCTAAAGTGTATACGTACCAGCAGAATTGCTGGGTCACAGTGTACGGGAAGGTTCCCCTGCGGGTGTTCAGCTGTTTTCCTGAGTGGGTGACTCACTTCCATGGCCGACAGATAGACAACCCAGGCACCTGCCTCTTCCCCAGCACTCGGCACTGTCAGCCTCTTCCATCTGTGCCACTGCAGTGGGGCTCAAGTGGCGTCTGCTGTGTCCTG
Organism: Saguinus oedipus; assembly: GCA_031835075.1. Classification (NCBI taxonomy): domain Eukaryota; kingdom Metazoa; phylum Chordata; class Mammalia; order Primates; family Cebidae; genus Saguinus; species Saguinus oedipus. The sequence goes on from CM063183.1 coordinate 107,575,176, forward strand.
TTCCATTTCCTGCACATCTGTGCTCCAAGGATCAGTTCGTGAACGACCTTGCCCGAGAAGCACTCTGTGACCAGCGCACCCGTCGCCACTCACGGTTTGATACTTTCTGCCACCTGCCCCGTGGGGTTCTTCACCTCTTCACATCAGGGGACGTCGCGTTTTTGTCTCCTAACTCTACCATCGGGGGCAAGCACAGTGTTGTACATCCTGGATCCTCCAGTGGATGACTGCTGTTTGAATGAGGTGCAATTCTTGTTTATACAGATCAAGGAAGTCACACGATGTCGGTGAGGGAGGCAGTGGAGCGCCAGAGGCCCTGGGGAGAGGCAGCTGGGTCGAGTTCATGAGCAGGTCGAAGCTGGCCAGGTGAGACCCTAATTAGCCACTCTCTGAAGGCCTCGCTGCCGCAGCTGTTTGGAGGAATGTGACTTCTTCCGCAGGCCGGGAGCCAGGCCTCTGGGGGCTGAGCCGTGTCATGGGTCAGCTGATGTTTTGCCCGGAAGGTACAGACTTTGCCTTCTGTCTGGAGGGGATCAAATCACCAGCTCATGATGAGGCCTGCTCCGGTCACAGCATCATCTTCACACACATTGGAAGCTCTTCCAGTGAGTTCCAGTCCATGACTACAGGCGCACGGCCCCACCCCACATGCCAAGACATCCATGTGCCATGTGCCAGGCCAGACAGGGGCTGCAGTAGCCTGCCAGTGTGGGGTCCAGGGACTTGGGCAGGGGTGCAGGGCACTGCTGCTTATTAGCGCCTGCCTGGAGAGGGCTTTGCCTCTCAGAAGGAAGCTGGAGGCTGCAGGGAGACAGGACTTGGCCAGGAGGCCTAACCCCCACCCTGCTGCTTTCCCAGGTTAACTGGAGGCTTTTTGTCAAGTGTCTCTGTGTTCCACTGGAGGCTGAGCCAGCCGCCCTTCTGTGGCCCAGGTCCAGAGCATGTGACAGAAAACCGGTGGGGAGGTGGAGAGTGGCCGTTCAGATTTTGCTCCCCTAAACCTGAGCTCCTCCGTGAGAGTTGCTGGGCTTCTGCCCCCGCCTGTTTCCCGCATCTCCCTGCAGCCCCAGGAAGCACGAACAAGCATCCCCCAGCCCTGGACCAGGCCTCTGCTGTTGATCTAAGCAGGGATCCCTCCCCTTGCCACAGATCTGCACATTTTCAAGGTGTGTTCCCGTCCAGGATTCCATCTCATCTGCCCCACGTTTGTTTAGCACAAGCTTCCTTATGGGTTCCCCGTTCGTGTTACTTCTCTGGCATTCATTGCTTGACCTCGGTGCTTGACCTCGGACACAATTCTCCTCCTTGGGCCCATCCTTCTTCCTGTCCTGAGGACGGGCACCTGGCAAGTCGGCCAGGGGGTACTCAGGACATTTTCTGTGCAAAGCGAAGGGACCTCGTGTCCCAACAACGCAGAAGAGGCTGAAGTTCTCAGGCACACAGTGGACAGCTGTTCTGTGGTTATCCGCTCCCTCTATTCTGGGCGCTCCTGAATGCGTTCATCCATTTAAGGAACATTTACTGCACTGTGGGAGAGGATGCCAAGGATACCAAGGATGCCAAGAGACTGGATGCATGGTCTTACCCTCAACGGGCTTGCCAAGTACCGGAGGAGACTTCTATCCAACCGCTGCGATGTTGGCCATGAAGGGTACGGGTTTGGTGGCCTCTGCGCAAAACGCCTGCGCTTGGCAGGGAGATGGGCCTAGCTCTGCTGCTGAGCAGCAACGTGGCATTGGCCAACCATCCTATCCTTCTGCATCCTTCTCTATAAAGGGCAACACAAGAGCTGTCATATACCACCTGCCTGCATGGGTTCAGGTGTTTCTGTCATTACTGCAGTGAATTCTCACAATGTCACAGATGGGAAAACTGAAGCTCCAGTAAGCAAGTAGCTTGCCCCATTCACTCAGTAAGTGGCAGCGGACAGAGCTCAGTCCAGTAATGTTTGGCTTCTAAACCCCAGTTCTTTCCATTCCTGGGTTCTGCCTCACAGGCGTGTTGTGAAGATCGAAAGAGATTTTTAATTCAAAATGCCCAGAACCAAGCCTGGGTCGCAGCAGGGTCCTGGTGAGAAGCAGCTCCTGTGATCCCAGAGGATGTGTCCTCCCTTCACCCATCGCTCCCCCAACAGCACCATGCACCTCCCGCATGAAACACGTGGGTTGATTTTCTCCTTGCAGTGATGAGTCCATGTGCCCGCCTGTGTGTTTATGGGAAATAGCTCACTGCGTCTTTCATCTCTAAGGACCCATGTTTGGCAAGCAAGCTCACAGATGCAAGGCCAGGTTCTCTCAGCTAAACAGAGGAGAGGAAATTATGCAGGAAATTCTCACAAAGAAAGCAATTACTGTGGTCTGACGTTGATGGGCTACTCGAGCCAACACGGGGCCTTTTTGTCTAAATTACCTGAGGGATGTGTCTGCATACACCCAGGCGTGCTCGCTTACTTTTCTGATGGGCTCTTTCTTTTCTTTTTTTTTTTTTTAAACTTTTAATTTTTTATTGAGTTTTAGGTTTTGGGGTACATGTGCAGAACATGCAAGATAGTTGCATAGGTACACACGTGGCAGTGTGTTTTGCTGCCTTCTGCCCCTTCACCCACATTTGGCATTTCTCCCCATGTTATCCCTCCCCTGCTTCCCCCCGCTGTCCCTCCCCTATTCCCCCCAATAGACCTCAGTGTGTAGTACTCCCTTCCCTGTGTCCATGTGTTCTCATTGTTCATCACCCACCTATGAGTGAGAATATGCGGTATTTCGTTTTCTGTTCTTGTGTCAGTTTGCTGAGAATGATGTTCTCCAGATTCATCCATATCCCTACAAAGGAAACGAACTCATCATTTTTGATTGCTGCATAATATTCCATGGTGTATATGTGCCACATTTTTCCAGTCCAGTCTATCATCGATGGGCATTTGGGTTGGTTCCAGGTCTTTGCTATTGTAAACAGTGCTGCAATGAACATTCGTGTGCATGTGTCCTTATAGTAGAATGATTTATAGACCACTAGCCAGACTGATAAAAAAGAAAAGAGAGAACAACCAAATAGACACAATAAAAAACGATAAAGGGGAAATCACCACAGATTCCACAGAAATTCAAACCATCATCAGAGAATATTACAAACAACTCTGACGGGCTCTTTTACCAGGGGTGTCCGTCCTCCCTCACCCTCCTCCCACACACTTGGGGCAGCAGGAACGTGGGGGGTCAGGCCTGAGCCAGCTGGGCAGCTTCAGGTCTCTTGTAAGGGCACACGGCTGCCTGGGGAAGTGGGGAAATACCTAGAGTCCCTTCTCATCCCCAAGACTTCTGTGGTTGTGCCAGCGGTGGGGTCTCTCTCTTTTCCTTTCCTGGAGTCTTTTGCCCCTGCTGTGGTTCCCCTGGCTCTTCTGACTACCCCAGGTGCCCACCTGGCCTGGTAGGCCATTAACTAATCCCTCTTGGGGAGGATCCCAACCCAGACATTTCAGTAACAATAATACCACTTACATCGGCTTACACCCAATATCTCATCTAATCTGCATGACAGCACTGTAAGGCAGGCATTAGCATTGCCAATTTAGATGAAAAAAATGACGAAGAGAATGGGTTTATCCAGGTCACCAGGCCAGTGAGGGCAGAGCCAGCACCAGAACAGGGAGGAAACCCAGGGCTCGGCTTCCTGGCTCCCGGGCGGCTGCTCCCTCCACCAGCTTGTTCTAGACTGCGAAAAAGCAACCAAGACCCATGAAAAAGGGAATTTTTAGTGGAGGAATTTCTGGTCCCCATGAGAAGTCATGGGGGCGTTGCTTTTGGATTGCGAGCCCTTCCAGAAACTTGTTAAATTATTCCTTCCAGGCAGCTGCCTTCTCTCAGGGTGGAGTTGGGCGGGGGCACAGGTCTCGTGTCACCTCCTCCCCAAACAAGATACCATCTCTTTGCAGGGCTTTGGAATCTGGGCAGTAATTGGAGGTGCAGATAGAAATCCACACGAGCTGGATGCGCGTCCTGACAATAGCGACCTCGTTTGACATCTTCCAGGGTGGAGGTGCTGTGCTAAGATCGAAGCTTGGCAGCTGAAACCTTGATAATTAGAGCCGCGGAGCACCTTTTCACCAGGACTGTAAAGGCTTTTGCAAACATTAATTAATGTCCCCACCCGGTGAAGAAAGAGTAACCTATTTTCCAAGCACATCAAGGGAAGGCCTAGGCAATAAGGCAGTGTCCTCACTCCTTACCCCATCCTGAGTCAGCCTCCCTTCGCTTCCCGCAGTCACCCTGAAGCAGCCTGAGTCACCCCGCGAGTCCCGCTGCCTTGAGCTGTGCTGTCCAGCTGCTGCTCCCGTCCGCCTTCCACACTCAGGAGAGATTTCAGTCCCAGCTCGCCTCTTTGTATAGAGACCCTGGAGACAAATGCATAGGGTAAGGCTTCTTCTACCCCCTACCCTTTTCCTTTATTTATTTATTTAGAGACGGAGTCTCACTCTGTTGCCCAGGCTGGAGTGCAATGGCACGATCTCACCTCACTGCAACCTCTGCCTCCCGTGTTCAAGTGATTCTCCTGCCTCAACCTCCTGAGTAGCTGGAACTACAGGCATGTGCCACCAGGCCCAACTAATTTTTGTAGTTTTAGTAGAAACGGAGTTTCACCATGTTGGTCAGGCTGGTCTTGAACTCCTGACCTCAGGTGATCCACCTGCCTCAGGAGTGCTGGAATTACAGGCGTGAGTCATCACGCCTGCCCCCTTTCCTTTTATTTGTTCCTTCTGCAGTCACTGGTGGGGAACTTACCCCATCCACCCACCTGGGTGCTGGAAACAGTGAGGGCTTGGTGATGTAGTAAGATTCGGTGGTTTCACTGCTAAATGAATTTCTCCTGTTATTGTGTCTCTAAGAGAATGATCTTCTTTTCTGCATCCCTCACCCTCAGTCTCCTCCAAAGCTGAAGACTCTAAAATTGTGACATATGCACTTTGTAAACTGTAAAGTGTCACACGGGTGTCAGTTTCAATGACTATCCCCCGGCTTTTAGCTGAATTACTTCTCGATTCTTTCTGCTGCGTACCCGTGGAATTGCATGGTGGTTTAAGACACCATAAAACAGTACACTAGAGTAAAAGAAAGAAATATGAAATGACAACACTAAAGGTGAAATATTTTAGAAAGTGGCTGCCTGTGCGGGGTAAGTGACGCACTGCCTGGAGGGCTTCTTGTGACATTCCTGTATTTAGGCTTTCCTGATGTGTCATTTGTTCCCTCCTTCCACAAGTGTCTGTGGAGTGTTCTGAGGGGCTGGGCTGAGTCAGGGTAGGGTGGTCAGACCCAGAACACACCTCTCAGCCTCGGTACACAGAGGCCAGGAGTTACCTGGGTCAATCTTACACTGGGGGTTGGGGGGGGGGAGATGGGCACTGTCTTCCCTCTCCCTATTTTCTAAATTAGCAGATCTCCCTCCCGTGGCTTTTCCACCTCGCTCCAGTGAGTTTAAATGTGCTGAAAGCTCAGGTCCAGCCTCTAATTTTCAGGTCCTGATGATTTTCAACAATAAGCTGAAAGGCTCTTTCAGATTTCAGTCTCTTCATGAGAAAAAAAGCCAAAGCCAAACAATTCCTAAAATGGCGAACCGGGTCTCTTCTGTCCCCCAGCGGCCTGCTGGGCCGTACACCTCTGCTTTCAAATGTCCAGTTCCAAGGCAGACACGACGCTCTGCACCCTCCAGCTTGGCTCCCTCAGGCCTGAACGCCCGACACCCACAAGAAAAAGGAAGACAAGCTCTTCTCCATCTCAGTACCACTCACCGTCAGAGATCCGAGCTGCTCGGCCCTCGGCCCTCGCCCCGGGATCCCTTTCCTCCCTGTTTCAAAGCCTCCTGCCTTTGGATGGCCCTCGGCCCTCGCCCCGGGATCCCTTTCCGCCCTGTTTCAAAGCCTCCTGCCTTTGGACCTCATCAGCTGGCCACCTGTCCCCTCAGCCACATGTGTGGCTTTGACTTGCACTCACTCCTTGGTCACAGTCCCAGTCTCCATCTGGGCTGAGCTGACCTGGGTGGATGCCCAGGTCATCCTGGATGCTGGATGCTGGGCTCGCCCAGCAATGTGTCACCGCCTGCCTGCCTGCTGGGCAAGTGGTACCAGCTCACACACGCACAGATCTGCCCACTTCTCTAGTGGTTCTCTCTGCTCAGCACTGGCTGACTTCCTGGGGGCGGCATCACTCTCCTTCGCCAGCACCCAGCCCTGGCTGCTCTTGCTGGACAATGGAGAGCAGGCTGGTGCCCTAACCACTGAATTCCACCTCCGTTTCCAACCGGCCGCAGGGACTATTCCCAGAAGCTTCCTGGAATAAACCCTGACTGCGTCAAAGGGAGTTTACAAAACAGGGTCAAAGCTTCATACAAATTGGATCTTTCTTGTCATATTCAACTAAAAAACAGAGCCAAGAGGCCAGGGTAAAGCACTATGGGCACAAAACACTGCCTCAAGGATGCGATTCCTTGCAAGCCTGGGCCCTGGAACTGCGGTTGTAATCTGAAACCAGTTCTATGTAACAGCCGCTGAAGCAAGCTGCGGAAATCCAACACCATCACACACCAACCAGGGTTTGCCAGAGTCCCCCAAACTTGACTACCGCCAAGGAACTTTCAAAACAAAACACAGCATTTCTCCTTTTCGTAAAACCTCCAAACTTCTCTGTTCTTTGGACATACCAAAGACCACTGGCTGCGTGTATGCTCCAAATGGCAGTTCTTGCTTCCCAAATAAAACATGTTAAACTTAGAGATTTATCTCTAGTTTTTCTGAGATGAAGTCTTGCTCGTGTTGCCCAGGCTGGAGTGCAATGGCATGATCTTGGCTCACTGCAACCTCTGCCTCCTGGGTTCAAGCGATTCTCCTGCATCAGCCTCTCGAGTAGCTGAGATTACAGGTAACTGACACCATGCCCAGCTAATTTTTTGTATTTTTAGTAGAGACAGGATTTCACCATATTGGTCAGGCTGGTCTCACACTCCTGACCTCAGGTGATCCACCTGCCTCGGCCTCCCAAAGTGCTTGGATTCCTGGCGTGAGCCACCACGCACAGCCTTATCTCTATGCTTTATTTAACTTCAACAACAGTAATGTAGTCTTGTTGCAGCGTTAATAATACAACAGTGAAATATCGGTGTGTGTTTTTACAGCCTCCTTTCAATAATATTAGCTAGCATCTATTGATGCTTACCTACATCAGGCAGGGAGATACTTTACCTGCATGATATCATGGAAGTCTCATAAGAACCCTTTTGAGGGAGATTCTGTGATTGTCTTTTCTTCACATGTGAGAAAACAGGGGCCTAAAGAGGTTTGGTAAATAACCCAGAATCACACTGCTTGTGAGAACATCTGGATGCGGCCGGGGAGTTCAGCCCCTGCCATGCCGTGGACCAAACTGTCTTGATCTGTTTCATTTCCAGCACCTTTTCTCCTTGAAGTAAACTTACTAGGACCTGTTTTCATGGCACCCTCTGCAGGGGCAATTCACTGAGCTATCTGATGGCTTCACACCATGGAAGAACTAGTTGGGAGTAAAGGGATGTAGCCCATCCTGTGGAGCTGGAGTGGTGCCGGGTGAGAGGAGGGCTTGGGAGCCCCTCAGATCCTTCTGCGTCAGTGACCGTCTTTCCGTTCTCTCCTCTAAGGGCTGGTAATGATTAGATTCTCTGGGAGCAGACATGGAGTGGCATGAATCTGGGTCCTGTCTCATCTCTGACATGTAGATTCTCGGGAGCAGACATGGAGTGGCATGAATCTGGGTCCTGTCTCATCTCTGACATGTAGATTCTCGGGAGCAGACATGGAGTGGCATGAATCTGGGTCCTGTCTCATCTCTGACATGTAGATTCTCAGGAGCAGACATGGAGTGGCATGAATCTGGGTCCTGTCTCATCTCTGACATGTAGATTCTCGGGAGCAGACATGGAGTGGCATGAATCTGGGTCCTGTCTCATCTCTGACATGTATCACCTGTGGAGCGTCTGAAAATCACCTCTTTAGTCTGGGCCTCAGTTTTCTCATCTGTCAAATAGGCATATAATTTGTCCATGGGGCATTGTAAGGATGTAAATACAATACGTTGTAAGGGTAAATGACACAAACTATAAGAGCGCTCAGTGGACTATAACGTACCATGTGAATGTCACAAGGATAATTATTTGTTATTGGGTGATTCATATGAGGATACTGTTTAAGATGGTATCCCACGGGTGCCCCTTGCCCTTGGTGTTTCTCTATGTACTTGGCCCGTTAGGTAGCTGTAGGTAGGCCAGGGTGCGCCTGTTACCTCCCCAAAGGGAAGGAGCAGAGCAGGGTAGAGAAAAATAAGGGGGAGACCTAGTCGGCTTGTTTTGTTTCCAAAAGTCTAGGCCTTTTCATGGGGAACCTTCTGGGTTGAGGGAGATGCTCCATATGCTGAGTGCTTAAGATCTGTGCATCTTCTTTTTTTTCCTTTTTTTGAGATGGAGTCTCACTCTGTCCCTGAGACTGGAGTGTAGTGCCACAATCTTGGCTTACTGCAACCTCCACCTCCCGGGTTCCAGCAATTCTCCTGCATCAGGCTCCCGAGTAGCTGGGATTACAGCCACATGCCACCACACCCAGCTATTTTTGTATTTTTAGTAGAGATAGATTTTACCATGTTGGCCAGACTGGTCTTGAACTCCTGACCTCAAGTGATCTGCCTGCCTTGGCCTCCCAAAGTGCTGGGATTACAGGCGTGAACCACTGTACCTGGCCACATTTTCTTCTATATAAATGACACCTAACAACTCAAAACAAACCCAGGTGCTTAGAGGAACAGAAGAGATTCAGAGCATAGACAACATATGTAACAGAAAATGTGGGAAGAGAAAAGATGGTAAAGGGTAAGCCTTTCTTGCCTCCTCCCAGGTGAGGGGTTGAGGGGACAATCAGAATGCAAGAGTCAGGTTCTAGAGATAACAGGCTGAGCAGCCCATTCCCCAGGCTGTGAGCCTCAGGGCTGCCCCAAATCCCAAAGAAGCGTGGAGGCTCCAACCCTTAGAAGTCATGGTTTCTGGGAGAAGAAATGGTATGACATAACCAGGTGGACTGGGCTTTTGTCCACCTCCCACCACACAGGTGCTGCTGCATCAATGCTCATGGGTCCCAGAGTAACTGAGTGAGAATAACTGAGAGGACACTGACCAGGAGAGGGCCTTGGGGACAATTGTATGGATGCTTGGTCACAGGTCAGGAGGGACAGTGGAAGTTTCTGTTAATCACACAAGTTGATAGTAGCAAGTGAAGATGACAGTGAAGATGAGATATCCCTTTCCCAAAGCCTCAGAATGATGTAATTCTTGCCACCATCTCCCTGCCCCTGGAGCTTAATTGGAACCCCAGAAAAAAGGAGAGAGGGGAACTCCAATATGACTGAGATTAGTAGTGAACGCCCCAGGAGAGTGGGAGCTAGTAATATAGAAAAATACATATTATTTACATAGTTATGTTTATTTTTAGTTTTTATTTTTTGAGACAGGTCTCTCTCTGTTGCCCAAGCTGGAGTGCAGTGGTGTGATCATGGATCATTGCAACCTTGACCTCCTGGGCTCAAGTGATCCTCCCATCTCAGCCTCTCTAGTGGCTGGGACCACAGGTATGTGCCACCATGCCCTGCTAATTTTTTTAGAGATGGGGTCTCACTATGCTGCCCAGGCTGTTCTCCAACTCCTGAGCTCAAGTGATCTTCCCACCTCCCAGAGTGTTGGGATTACAGGTGTGAGCCACCACACCTGACCTGCATAGTCATATTTAATTTCTGAGAGTGCACCACTTCACAGAATTTTCTTAGCTATAGTTTCAAATCATGTACTCTACAGAGAGGATCTCTGCAATGTCCCCAAAGTGCTCTTAGCATGCATACAACTTAATTAATTTAAAGTAGAAGCCTGAATGCTACATGAAGCATTTTCAGCGTTAAGAAAGAGGTGTTTCCATTATGTTTGCCACCTTAAAGTCTTAGTAATGACATTCTGTATTGCCTTGTGACACTTGCTTCAACCTAACACAATGGTTTTATAATCTAGGACTTTGAGGACTGTGTATTATTGCCCTAGGTTTTCTTAATTAATGGAAGTATCTTGGAACATTTGTTTCCTTTATAGGAGCATCCTTTGTTTTCCTATCCCGAGCCTCTCTCAGGAACCATTGCTGAACTTGTCTTCCTGATGGAGGGCTGATGACCGAAGATGCCTGCTGGCTGCCTGCTGCAGTGGCTGGGCCGGTTTCCAGCTGCCAAAGACCCTTCTTCAGCACATGATGTTGGCTGACGTTAGTGTCAGGAGAACTGAGCATGTGACAGGAGAATGATGTAGGGGCAGCTGGATCAACCATTAGTGAATCTTGCAAAGGTCAATAACAAACACAGAAACGGGGCCAAATCATTTAGAAGTCTTAGTCACACGAACAAAACCAACGGCAAAAGATCCAAGCCAAACACCAAGATCGGGGCACGGCTGGTTGTTTAAAGCAGCTGCGAGTGTGGGTGTCTGTGCTCTGCCTGTGGGGAAGGCACCCACCCACTTTGAATCTGTGTCCTCCCCTTCAAAATGGACACAAATCACCCCCACCTCCCAGTGTGATTACAAGGGTTAAATGAGGAAGGCACTTTGTGTCAAGAATTACTTAAGGGATGTGGGAAGTAGAAAAGTTCCCTTCAAAGTTTCCTTTCTTGTTAAAGAATAAATCTTTCTTGCTTTTTGCTAATAACTCTTTGTTGAGCCCTATCCTATGTAGCCGTTAGATGTGCTTACAGGCATGTAGGACATTCTATGTCCTTGTACTTTAAATTGTATCTGTGCTGGACGTGCTCACAGGCGTGTCCCAGCTTGCAGCCTATGCCCCTTCCTTATTTGGACTTACTTTTTGTTTTCCATTGCTTTTACCTGTTTAAGAAAGTTTTAAGTTATTAGCCAATCAGGTTTTAGTTTAAATCATAAAGTCTGGCTCCAACCAAGGGAGATCAGACACAGCAGTAAAGATGACTCCAAATGAGTAAGGGATAAAAATGTCTGCTTTTCCTTTGTTTGTTGTATTCTCGTGGCTGGCGAGGGTACCCTTCCTGCAGAAAGTAAAAATTGCTTTGCTGAGAGATCCTTTGTCTCAGTGCTGATTTTTCTTTGAGGCATCAAGCATCTATTTCCAACAAGGGAGGAAGACAGTTTGTGTCTAGAACTACTTAAGGATGTAATGGGAATGCCCAGAGCCAAATTAGATTTGTTTTCTGTGATTTTAGGTCTAAAACGTTCACCCCCTTCCCTTTAGGTGTCAGTTAACCCTTTAGAAGTCCCTCTGGAAGGAGATATTTTGGGGGGTAGCCACTCCAATTGCTTTGGAAAATCTGGTCTTCGAGTGTTTCATTTATAAGAAAAAGGACATCTTATTTCCAAATATCTTTAAGCTTCTGGCTTTTGTTCTCATCCATTCACTCAACACATATTTTCTCACTGGTCTGGGACCACTGAGCCTCCATTTGGAAAACTATCCCTGTCCCAGACTCTGACACCCACTGAGTCCTCAACAAGAGGTAGATAGGGAGGCCCAGGCCAGCCATGCTCACTGCTTGATGCCCTTGGAGGGCCAGAGATCTGGCCCATGCTTCAGTCCAGGAGGGCAGCACAGCCCACGTCAGTTGGGAGGTGACTACACACAAATTCTGACCTGCAACATCATGGAGCACAAAGTGGGGACGCCAGGGTCAGATTTAAAGCCCCCGGGCTGTACTTGGAGCCTAAGCCAAGAAACCAAAGGAACCTACTGCTGGGTGTGGGGAGGAGAGGGAAGGTGCCCACACTGAGCACGGACCCTGTGGTCAGCTCTACCTGTGCCATATGGGAGAGGGTCGGCCTCACCCAGACACAAGAGATTTGGGGCCCACACTCAGTGGGGAGTCTTGCAACTGATCCTCCTTTGACCTTGACACTGCACTTCTCTGAGAACTAGGCTTCTGATGACCCTACTGCTCCCCCAAAGGGCTGCCTGTTCTCCTCCTAGGTCCCTCTTTTCCCTGGGCCTTTCCTGACACTAATCTGCATGCCCAGAAACCTGTCGGCTACCATCAGCCTCATCCCTGTTTGGACAAATTCCCAGGATGCTGGTTTTGTTCTGACTAATGAGACTGTGTCTTGTCCCCTGTGGACAGATTTCCAGGCATCAGATCCTCCAGTGAGCCCATGCCTCCTGGACCTGCTGCCAGGGCCGTCCTGGATGCACAGTCCCACCCCACTGCTCTACGTTGGTGACGTAGTCCTCGCGTGTCCCATTAGTCCCGTGCACAGAGCTGACTGCTCTTGCCCTTCATGACTTTGAACGCAACTGTGAATCTGTGCTTATTATTCAGGTCTTTCCTACTAAACCGTCTGCTTCCTGAGAACAAGGGCTAATGTCAATTCTCTTTTCTTCACTGTTGATTTCTTAGGGCCGAGCACAAAGGACATTTGTCAAATGATTGAATGGATAATCACGAGTACATGAATGTACGTACACCATTATTTTCTAAAACATAATGTTAGGCAGCTTCCTTGCACATCTATTATTTTCCTTGGTTGTTAGACAACCAAGGGTTAGAATTCTTTAAAGACAAGAGAAGAGGGGCCCAGAGTGTTCATGAATCCACAGGCCTAAGGCTACACAGCGTGGACTGGCCATTGTAACCTCTGCAGGCAAGTCTTGGGGGTGGGCAGACACACACACACAAATACACATATGACATACACATAAACACATACACACATGCACACATACATATACAGACACACATACATACATAAACCCATATGCATACACACATACACATACACAGACACACACACACACAGACACACTGCATGTGCATGTGGAGAGGACAGAATGGGCCAAGCACGTGTGTAGGCCACTATATTAACCATAGCTGCAGTCCTGACCCTCCCCAGGGCGCTGGAAGATGCTTGTGGAGCAGGAGGCTGCGCTTGACATTCCTGCCATTTCGGTGTCCACAAACCATGGTGACCATGTGATCACAGTCCTGGAACAGTCCCTGGGGCTTCTGGACAGGCTGAAGTCTTGCTGGGGAAGTTTCTGAGCACTTGGAGGGGGGCCCTGCCAGTCCCACAGCCTCCCTGGGGGCTTCCAGGCTCCCCCTGCTGCTCTGCCACCCGTTCCCCACTAAGTCAGCCAGAACTTCCCTCTGACTGATCACCAAAAGGCCATTTTCCATGTCTGCATCTCACACCACTGTGCAGGTAGAACCCTCTTCTTTGGGGATAATGGGAAAGTCCATGTGGCTTAAGTCGCTCTCTCTGTCCTGCTTGCCCTCTGTGAAGGCGGCATGGGTGGTCTTTAGGTCCTGGCACTCGGGCTCCTGCTGCCACCCTGAGCCCCTGCCCCCACCCCTGCCACTGCACCCTGCCCTCCTGCTCTACACCTGGCTGGGGAGTCGGCGGAGCCGGGGCAGGGGAGGGGAGCTGGCCTGACCGTCCTGCCTGGACCATTCCCTTCCCACTGCCCTGCGGCTGGGTGGGCCTCCTCGGGCAGGCCGCTGAATGGAACTCCACAGGTGAGATGCAGGCTCAGGAGGGAGCGATGGCTCTGATGGGACCCCTGCTGGAGGAGACCACCGTGGGGCTGGGTACTGTCTGCTTTTGCCACCAAGGGAAACCCTGCCTCTCTGTGAGCCCAGCTGATTCACCAGTGTGCGGAGGCCCTGGCCCAGACACCCCCAATCCCCTCCCTTGGCGATGCTAATAGGATTCTCCCTTTCAGGAAATGAGGGGACCAGCAGGGTGTCTGTCCTGTCCGACACATGTCTCTGCCCTCACTTCCTTCTGAGTTCCTTTTCCTCTCCTCCCTGACTTCAGAGGTCACTCTCTAGTGAACTGACCCTGTGAGGGTGGGCCCTGTGCAACCTGCAAGCAGGCCCTGGGGTGGGTCTGGGGCCCTGGTCAGGCCTCCTGTGGGGCTGGCTGGGTCCCTCAGACCCCTTTGGATGGGATAGGCCTACTTAGGAGATGCGTACCCCACCCCCCGCATCAGCTGCCTCCTCTTTCTGGCCCCAAGAGCTTCTCTACAGGGTGGGGGCAGCAGAGGCCATGCATTTCCTGGGCTCAGTGCACTGTGGGCTTTTTGGAGACTGTTATTTCTCTTCCTGGAAGTTCTGCCAAGCGCCCTCTGGCCTCCAGAGCAGCGGGGCAGGTTCAGCTGAGGATTCGGAGCGCTGCTGCCACCGTCCCCGGAATATCAAGCAGGCCTGGGCAGCAATTCCCGGTTTCTCAGCCATCAGCCCCACCGGGGTAGAGTGGTGGCGGGGTGGTAGCAGGGGTGTCGTCAAGGGTGGTGTGTGTGTGTGTGTGTGTGTGTGTGTGTGTGTGTGTGTGTGTGTAGGGGCCAGGGGCAGGGGCACTGGCACTTCCCAAACCCAGACCATGCCAGGGCAGCGTCAGGGCCACAGGTGGGGACTGGATTTTGGCCACCTGCATGGTTTCAGCCTGCAGGGTTTAAAAAGGCACGAATGACAGGAAGAACAAACAAATGTTCACTCTTGGGAAACGGGCAGTGCCACCTCCGCGCCCCCGTCTCCACCCAGCAGAGCCCGGGGAGAGCTGTGCACGCTGCACTGTCACCCGCCAGTGCCAGTGTCCTCCTGCCCCAGCTCCCCTCACTGCAGAGAAGGATATCCAAGTCCCCAAAGCAGCGCGGTTCCCCGACGTTTCCCAATGTAGCTTTAGGATCTGTGCCAAGTCTTCATCCTACTCTTCAATGTATCCATGATCACTGTTCTGTAGAAGGAATGTTTTCAGTCACTGACCAGTGAATGTACCGGTTTCAACTCAAATATTTGAGTGAAGCTAACCCCTCAGGAAGATACACGTTCATTCTCTGGCCCAGTGCCCCAGATCCACAGGGCACACAGGTACCCTCCTTTGAGAAGCAAGGAAAGAACATATAGTATTATTTTCTTTAGAAGTGTCAAGAATCACCATATTCCACCTACTTCTGCGGGTATCATTATTCATACCCACTTACTGTACAAATCTGTACGTACCACCAAGTCTGCCATGCATCATTTTCTCTTGCTGCGGAGGGACTCTGGACCACTGGTTTTCCCCAGCTGAAGATGGGGAGCATGGGTGTGAATTCTCCCATGAGGGTGGGCCTGCTTTCAGCAAATATTAGTTATGTACACACCAGAGTGGGAATGAGAGACTTTAGGGAGATGGGTTAAGGGTTTGAACTACATACCCCTGAAGGTGTCCTCCAACTCTCACAAGGAGGACTTTAGGGTCGCAGAGAGTTACCAAGAGTGTGGGGGCAGGAGCCCCAGGTGCTGGGTAACCGTGTACTTCTGCAGCTCCACGGCAGGAACCCAGCTTCCCGTTGGGAGGGAGCCAGCAAACCCTTGGTTGCTTGAGCTGCTCTAGTTCTGAGATCCTGCTCCGGCACCGCGCAGCTCCCAAAGCCACCGATCCACATGGTAGGTGTGCAGAGTTCCAGCCAGGGTCTTAGTGCTCAGTAGATGTTTGGTCAACCTGAACCTGAATCCAGTAGTCAAGTGACACTGTTGGGCATGAGGCAGGAAGAAGGGCTGGGTTTCGTCTGAATACTCGAGCGGCATTTGCAGAGTCACTGCTGGGAAGTCGGGTCCACTAAGGGCAGGTGGCGGGCACATGACAGTTTGTGTGGGCAGACGTGGGGACATGAGGTCCTGGCACATTGGCTCGTATGGCAGGGTACAGAGGGCCAGGCAGATGTGGGGAAGAGGAGGCTGGGTGGGGGCGGGGGCAGGAGCCGGGCCGTGGAGGCCTGGTGCTCATGTGCTTGGAGTTTGAGCTCATCCTGAAGGTTCTGAGATGCCAGCGGGAAATTTTTAGTGGAGAAATTTTATGGCTGGATTTTAGTTCAGGATGAGCCCCTGGCTCAGTTTGGAGAGAATGAATCAGTGGGAAGGAACACCAGGGGCAGGATGCCAGCTACAAAGGCGTTGCAGCAGCACAGGTGAGAGACGGTGGGGGCTTCAAGGTAACCAGGGCTACAGGTAACCAGGGTAACAGGAAAAGAGGCCTCAGAGTGGGTGTTACGGTCAACACCCAGGACTGGTGCAACACATCTCTTTGATATTATTCGGTTCCTTCCCTCCCTCCCTCCCTCCCACTCTCCCTGCCTTCTTTCCTTCCTTCCTTCCTTCTTCTTTTTTGAGACAAGGTCTCACTCTGTCACTAGGCTGGAGTGCAGCGTGATCACAGCTCACTGCGGTCTTGAACTCCTAGGCTCAAGCGGTCCTCCTGTCTCAGCCTCCTGAGTAGCTGGGACTACAGGCTGGTGCTATCATGCCTAACTAATAGTATTATTTCTCTAATTCGATACGACATTTTTTTTATGAGAAAGGATGGTGGGGTTATTGTTTTTAATTTTTTTTTTTTTTTTTGCCAATCATTGAGAGCTTGTAAGGTTGCTAAGGTTGGTTGGCCTTGAACTCTTGGCCTCGCCTTCGCAAGCGCCATGACATCCGGCCGGAGCCACTTTGGGCCCCCCTAATTTTTAAAATCTTGGAAGAGTGCTGATTCCCCTCCCTCTTAGGTGGAGAAGAAAATGGTGAATACCAGGGCTATAACCTCTGCTCTCTAGCCATGACAAGCCAGGGACAAACTGCTGTGTCCCTCAGGGATTATATCATAGTCCAGAGTTAAAATTTAACTTATCAGTAGTAGCTGCAAGGCTAGCTCTCAGTTTCCCCAGCCAAGATCTCCTGATTTGCCTCATTCCTAGGAGTAGCTGGGGCTTAACACATTCTCCCATGGAAGTTCAAGTGAACTGCAAGATTCAGGTCCATGGGGGCAGCACACTTCTCAAACCAGAAGTAATAGGAGGCAAAGACCTCAGAGCCAGGGACCCCTGGCAACCTCACCTTAGAGCTCAAGAGGTAGACTGAGACTCCGCTCTGCGAAGGCAGGGACCTTCCCACAGTCACAGCTAATCTCCAACACCCAACACGGTGCCCGGGGGCGATGAGCACTTGCAGATAATGGCCAGATGAATGAATGAATAAATGACTTGCCTGGAAAATCAATCAACATAATTCATATCCACAGACAAAAGGAAAACCTCTATGATCTTCTCAATAAATGCAGGAAAAGTGCATGACAAAATTCAGCTTCCATTTATGACAAAAGCTCTCAGTCAAATAGGAATTGAAAGAACTTGTTCGACCTTGAGCTATTGTACTAACATCAGACAAAGTAGACGGCAAGTCAAGAAGCATTATTAGAGATAAAGAGGGCATCATTATTGCCAAATATTCAATTCAGCAGGAAGATGTAATAATTTAAAAATGTGTGTGCTCCTTAATAACATAGCTTCAAATATATGACGCAAACATGGACAGACTGTAAAGGGAAATAAACAAATTCATAATCATAGTAAGAAAATTTAAGAAGTCCTTCAGTAAACAGTAGAATAAATAGGTGAACATCAGAACAAATATAGGTGATATGAAAAATACATTTAACAAACTTAATCTAGATGACATAGAACGTTGAACCCTAACAGCTGCAGAATACTCATTGATTTCAAGTGCATACAGATCTTTCTATAAAATGTAATTACCCACTAAGTCATAAAACAAGTATTTTAAAATGTTGAAGAATGTAAATCACTCAGACTATATTCTTTCATTATCAAGCTAGAAAATAACAACAAAAAGATGACTGTAAAATCCCAATGTGTTTGGAAATTTAAAAATACACTTCTTTTTTTTTTTTTTTTTTTGAGACGGAGTTTCACTCTTGTTACCCAGGCTGGAGTGCAATGGCACGATCTCGGCCCACTGCAACCTCTGCCTCCTGGGTTCAGGCAATTCTCCTGCCTCAGCCTCCTGAGTAGCTGGGATTACAGGCACACACCACCATGCCCAGCCAATTTTTTGTATTTTTAGTAGAGACAGGGTTTCACCATGTTGACCAGGATGGTCTCGATCTTTTGACCTCGTGATTCATCAGCCTCGGCCTCCCAAAGTGCTGAGATTACAGGTGTGATCCACCGTGCCTGGCCAAAAATACACTTCTAAACAAACCACAAGTCAAAGATAAAATGACAATGGAAATTAGAACATATTTTTAACTGAATTAAAATGTAAATATAATTTGTGAGGTGTAACTGTACTTATGCTTACAGGGAGATAAATTGAAGAAAAGTCTAAAAATAATCTAAGAAGTTAGAGGCTGGACATTGTGGCTCATGCCTGTAATCCCAGCACTTTGGGAGGCTGAGGCAGGCAGATGTCTTGAGGTCAGGCATTACAGACCAGCCTGGCCAACATGGTGAACCCGTCTCTAATAAAAATACAAAAAATTAGCCAGGCATGGTGGCGGGCATCTGTAATCCCAGCTACTTGGGAGGCTGAGGCATGAGAATCGCTTGAACCCAGGAGCCAGAGGTTACGGTGAGCTGAGATTGCGCCATTGAACCCCAGCCTGGGCAACAAGAACAAAACTCCGTCTCAAAACAAAACAAAATAAAACTAAAAACAAACGAAAAAACCCAAAACACAAAAATTAGCCAAATGTGGTGGCGGGCACCTGTAATCCCAGCCACTCGGGAGACTGAAACAGGAGAATCGCTTGAACTCGGGAGATGGACGTTGCAGTGAGCCGAGACCGCACCACTGCATTCCAGCCTGGGCGACAGAGTGAGACAGGTCTCAAAAAAAAAAAAAAAAAAAAAAGAAGTTAGAAAAAGAACTACAAATTAAATTCAAAGAAAGTAAAAGAAAATAAATAGTAAAAAGATGAGTAGATTTTCATGAAATATAAGACAAATCTACAACAGAGGATGAACAAAACCAAAATTGGTTATTTGGAAACACAATAAAATAGATAAATTCCTGATCGGCTGATGAAGAAGAACAGAGGTAGCATAAATAACAGTATCGGGGGTGAAAATCATGCTTGCTAGAGATACTTTGAAGGCATTTCTTTTAAAATAAGAGGACATTATTAACAACTTTATGCCAGTACATTTGGAAGTTTTGATGAAATGTATAAATTCCTAGAAAAACAAAAGTTACCAGAATAGATACAAGAATAAATAGAAAATCAAAATAATTAAATACAGCATTTAAAAACCTTCCCATAAAGAATACTCCAGATCCAGATGACTTCTTAAGTGAATGTTAAAAAACATTTATGAAAGAAATATCATCAATTTTATGTAACTCTTCTGGAAAACAGAAAAAAATAGGAAGATTTCTATGACACCAGAAAAACCCGATTCCAAAATTTGATGAGAACATTACAAGAAAGGAAAATTAGAGGCCCCTTTAATTCAGAGATAAATGTAAAGATCCTAAATAAAATATTAGCAAACCAGAAAAAAGCACTATGTGAAAAACAGAATACATCACAAATTGGATTTATTCCAGGAAAGCAAGTTTAATTTATCATTGAACAATTCTTTACCACATTAATGGAATAAGGAAGAAAAATACAATTCTCTCAATAAATGTTGGAACGGTATGTGATAAAATGCAACATGTATTAATAAAAAATTCTTAGCACACTTGTAATAGAAGGGAACTTCCTTAATCGGATAAAAATGTATTTATTTTTTAAATGCACAGCAAACATATGAAGGTGAATTTTTGTAAATTTTCCCTCTAAGAACAGAATAAGACAATGAGACAGATAAACTATTAGATTTAATAAGTGAATTTAGGCCGGGAGCAGTGGCTCACACCTGTAATCCCAGTACTTCGGGAGGCCAAGGTGGGTGGATCACCTGAGGTCAGGAGTTCGAAACCAGCCTGGGCAACATGGTGAAACCCTGTCTTTACTAAAAGTATAAAAATTAGCCAGGCGTGGTGGTGCATGCCTGTTATCCCAGCTACTCAAGAGGCTGAGACACGAGAATCGCTTGAACCCAGGAGGCGGAGGTTGTAGTGAGCTGAGATCATGCCACTACACTCCAGCCTGGGTGACAGAGCAAGACTGCATCTAAAAAAAAAAAGTGAATTTAGCAAAGTTTTGGGAAGCAGCCAATTAACAAAAATCGATTGTATAAAACTACAATTATAAATAATATTTTAAAAGATAAAATTTAAACATCAGATCTAACAGAACAAATAATTTTATTAGAGATTTCAATCTAACAAACATCTTTAAGAATTCTATGCTAAAAATGACAAAACATTATTAAAAACGTAAGAAAAGACCTGCATGGTGGCTCACGCCTGTGATCCCAGCACTTTGGGAGGTCAAGGTGGGCGGATCACTTGAGGTCTGGAATTCAAGACCAGACTGGCCAACATGGGGAAACCCTGTCTCTACTAAAAATACAAAAATTAGCTGGGCTTGGTGGTGAACGCCTGTAATCCTAGCTACTTGCGGGTGCTGAGGGATGAGAATCTCTTGAACCCAGGAGGTGGAGGTTGCAGTGAGCTGAGATAGTGCCACTGCACTCCAGTCTGGGCAACAGAGTAAGACTCTGTCTCTAAAAAAGTAGATGATAAAAATATAAGAAGACCTAAATAAATGGAGAGATGTTTGTGGACTAAAAGTTCAATTATCTCAAGAGGTCAGTTCTCAGATTGATCTATTCCAGTGCAATGCTATCTCAATAAAAATCCAGTTGGTATTTTGCAAAAATTGAAAGGCTGGTTCTAAAAGTTTTATGATAATGCAAAAGGGCTCAAATAACCAAGCAACTTTTGAAGAAGAGCAAAATTGAAAGGATTTCTCAA
Organism: Saguinus oedipus; assembly: GCA_031835075.1. Classification (NCBI taxonomy): domain Eukaryota; kingdom Metazoa; phylum Chordata; class Mammalia; order Primates; family Cebidae; genus Saguinus; species Saguinus oedipus. The sequence continues at coordinate 107,595,917 of CM063183.1, forward strand.
CTGGATACCAAGACTTTGGAAAGATTTCCGGGTGGTATTGACACAGAAGAGGCAAATAGATGACCAGAACGAAGCAGAATGTTCGGAAGACCACACATACAGGCACACTTGATCAGTGACAAAAGCGCCATAGCAGAGCAGTGGGGACAGGATGGCTTTTCACTAAATGGCAATGGAGAAAATACAGCGGAACTTGGTCACTACCTTACACCACACATAAGAATCAATTCCTTAAATGGAAGAAGTGGAATGCAAAAGGCCGTATTTTGTATGATTCTCACTTGCACGAAAGCTCAAAAATTGGCAAAACCAAGATGTGGTGTTAGAAGTCAGAACAATGGTTACCTCTGGGGAGGAGTGATGGGTAGTTGTTGAAAGGATGGCGAGCACAGCTTCTGGGGTTACATGAGTGGTTACATGAGCGGATTCACTTTGCAATAAGTCACCAAACTGTACACTTAAGGTATGCACATTTTTTCTGTATACATGTTATATTTTAATTTAAAGTCAAAATTTTTGACCTTGCCATTTATAGCTTCATAATGGTGGGCAAATGATATAATTTTTCTAGGCCTCCTTCTTTTTTTTTTGGTAGAATGGGGATTATAATAGTCTCTACTTTGTAGAACGTATATCTTATATGTTCTACATATTTAAACATATTTATTTATAAATAAATATGTTAATAATATTTAAACATATTTATTTATAAATAAATATGTAATTATAAATATTTATGTTTCATAAGTAAGCATTTTGTTCAGTGACTGGTCCATACTAGAGGCTTGATAAATGTTCCATGTTATTAGGTGCTAACGTCATTTAGATAGTGGCAGAACTAGGATTAAAATTAATCCAGACAAGATAGGTTTTCTGTCACATATCCTCTGTCACAGGGCTGCTTATTAGCTGGGCTTGAATGGAATGCTGGATTTAAATAGCGTTTGCTGTGAGTTATCATAGATAGTCTTCATTCTCAACTTTATATTTTGCAAAAGATCAAGGGTATTAACTCTTCCCAATTCTCAATTCCTGTGAGTATACTTCAGAATCCCAAGTAGGTTAGTGTACCTACCCCGACTAAAGACGAAAATACACTCTAAATAGTCCAATCACCACATCAGAAAGCTGTTTAGAATTGTTGGCTCCATCAAGGCCCCAAGAGGGAGAAGGACATGCAGCTGACCTGGGGCCTGTGGCCAGGGTTGCCCAGCCACTAATCACCTATCAAATTACTGTGTTTATAGAACAGCATTGTGTGGCACGACTCCCTTGAATCAGATCGTAACCAAGGCCTCATTAAGCTGAACAAAGAACAAAAAACTAAAGGACGCATTAGTTCCCGAAAGGAATGTTTGGAAAAGTACTCAAAGATGAAGCAGCTGAAGAAGGAGCTATGTGTCCTATTAATTAACACATCAACAGACTTCCGTCCCGTGGATTTGATCACGGTGAATGTACTTTTGGATGTGAATCAGCAGTTCTCGAATCTTAATGAAACCAGTCAGCAAGAGTTAATCACAGCTGGTTCCTGAGCGCACATGTAATTAAATATCCAGCCAAAAGAGAATGTCTTAAAAAAAATGGACAGTTTATCACCACACGGCCTTTTAAAAAAATGATCATTTTTAAGAGTGTGAGTTATTTTAAGTATTTTATGATAGAAAATTTTGAAGGCAAACTGTAAACGTATAAGCATGGTATGATGGCAACCACATGGAAATGTTCATACACGGCAGAAAACCGAAGACATATACAATGGGGAAAATCGCTACGGTATTAGAATAGTGAGGTTACGACTACTGACTAAAATTTTACTTTAATGTTATTATGTTGTTTGTATTTATATATTTACTTATTTACAGGGTCCCTCTCTATCCAGGCTGGAATGCAGTGGTAGAATCTCAGCTCACTGCAACCTTTGCCTCCTGGGCTCAAGCGATTCCCTGACCTCGGCCTCCCAAGTAGCTGGGACCACAGGCGCATGCCACTATGCCTGGCTGATTTTCGTATTTTTGCAAAAACAAGGTCTCACTATGTTGCCCAGGCTGGTCTCGAACTCCTGGGCTCAAGTAATCTGTGCCCCTTTGGCCTCCCAAAGTTCTGGGATTACAGGCATGAGCCTCTGTGCCTGGCCAAATGTTATTATTTTTTGTTTTATTTTAAAAGAAAACAATCTTTAGAGGGGCCCTGGTTTCTTGTTCATCTTTGACATACATCTTACTGTCCCATACTGAGTCACCTCCAGCATGATTAGCTGATTAGATAACACAGCTAATATTTATGCAGACATTGTAGTTAAAATCTAAGGTCAGTGAGTTGAAAGGTGAATCTTCTGGATAAATTGTTCACATTTTTATTTATATTTATTTCTACTCCACCTCCATTGTAAGAGGATATAGAGGCTGGAGAATTTTCTAATATGGATAGTTAATTCTTTTCGTATTAACAGTAACTACGTGCACCTGACCTTTAAGTATATCCACAGTTGTAAAGTCTACTTTATTTAATGTGGGATTGTTAGTTTTACCTAAAATAAGTAAGGCTTTTAAACATGGATATACTGTAGCATAGCCAGAAATAGAACTAAAATTAGGTTCTCTTGTAGAGAGAGAACCGGTTATCTTAAATTTAGTGATTATTAGGTTCTCTTGTTAGTTAAGAAGAAAAAGAAGGGGTGGAAAGGCATAGGCCTCCTTCCAAAAGCCTCGTTACCCAGAGGAAGGAGCTTTTTAACTGCACCTGACATCCCAAAGGATAAAACATTTGAACTCCCGGGTATTTTCGAACAAAATGAGAGATTACTTTTGTTTTTCTCTCATATCCTAGTTAGAGTTCGTTCTGAGTTTTTACTCAACATATTTACTGAAATATGGATGTCATGTCATTGTGGTTAGTTCTCACACATTAGAAGTTCTTTCATTCCCTTAGCTGGGTGACCAATCCTAGGGAGTGAAATTGCATAACACAATGCCTAGCATTTCACTGTTATCCACTTAGCCTGAAATCTCTTGTTGGTCAGGAGGAGGAACAGAATATAGCTACAGCCGTGGTCAGTACACTTCCGTGCATTTTGTCTCAACAACTGTTGGATTGCTTGAGCCCAGGAGTTTGAGACTAGCCTAGGCATCATAGTGAGACCTCATCTCTACAAAAAATAAGTTTCAAAAAGCTATCCAGGTGCAGTAGCTCATGCCTGTAGGCCCAGCTACTTGGGAGGCTGAGTTGGGAGGATTGCTTGGGCCTGAGAGGTGGAGGCTGCAGTGAGCCATGATTACGCCACTGCACTTCTGCCTGGGCAACAGAGTGAGAACCTGTCTTAAAAAAAAAGTTTCATTCATCTGAACTGGACCCATCTAGATCTCAAACAGATTCAAGTTGTTTATAAACAACTTGATTAAAGATGTGTTATAAGATTTATGGCCATATAACTTTTAGTGATTTATCAACAAAGATTTAGAATCATTGGTAGAAAAGAGAGGCTTGCGTTTGTGAATCCTGCAGTTAGGGCATATGAAGAGCCTTTGCAGTGTCTGGGCACTGTCTCTTCCTGCTCAGGTCCAGGAGTCATCGTGTCATGTTCTTTAATGCCAGACGTGCCTTGGCTGGCTAGTTTCACATCTCATCATGAGGAAAAAGTAGCAACACTGTTATTGCTCTCAACATTATGGCTCTTCGGGACCTGTTAGTATTGAAACTATAAATCAACTTGCCTCTGGAGTTCCCTGATGTCATTTGTTTCACGCTCAGTGCATCATTACTAGGACACCGCATCTTCTATCATGGCCCTGGCGAATATTGGCTTCCAGTGGCTCCCTAAAGGCTGTCACCATAATTCGTTTATGATGACCACAAATGCAAGTCTCACCCAGAGGGTGCAGGAAAATGTTTTCCGGTTATCTTAAATTTATTGTCTAAGGTTTTATTGTGCAATACATTTTGCAGCCATGTCTTCTCTTGATCACCTTACGCCATGACTGCCACATTCCTAGAATGTGGTCTTTTTCAATGCTGACCTCACCCTTTCCTTTCACAAGCCATCACTAGTGGGGAAGCTGGGCAAGGGGCAAAGAGTGATTCTATTCACCCAAAGAAGATCCATTCTTCATCTGGCATAGCTGAAGATCAACTTGTGAAAACAAAATGTCACCACATGATCAGAGACAAGAGAGGATATCATTCTGAAAATGGAGGCAAAAGAGGAAATTGATCAGAAGGGCTGCTGACAGTGTGGAGCAAAGGCTTTGAAAACCCTTGGAGGAGACAGGTGCTGTTTTCCCTAGAGGACTGCCCTACATGTGGCACAGATCTGCAGAAAGGATGGAGCGTCCGCCCTGGCTGCCAGCCACAGCAGGTGCACAGGTAAAGAACACCACCGCCTGCTGCCATCCTTGATGCTGTGGACCAGAGGCCAACAGATTCTATGCAGTTGGAACATAGAAAGGCATGAGCCAACCCATGGGCATACAGATGTGGTTCGAGCACAAAGGCCTGCCATGTGTTTAGTAGTTCAGAGACTTGAACTTGTCCTATGTCCAATGCGAGTGTGAATCAATCGAATTGGCACCGCACCGTTCTGGTCACCCATCTCAGGATCCCATGAAACACAATGCTGACCAGTTAGAGCTGCCTATTTGTTGTGCTGTTGTCCTAGAACTTGGGCCCAGGGGGACAACACCTTTGATATGAGTTTTGGAGCTCCACAGGGCATCTGGTCAACCTTGCATTCAGGCTGGAGGGTGGAAGAGCAATTTGAAGGGAAGAAATGAGGACAGGATCCACACTATTCCTGGTCCAGGCTTAGGGCATTCTTCTTGGTTAGCTCTGCATATCCCAATCATTCCCAGGTGCTGGGGGACTGAAAACTTTAAGGAAGGCACTGCAAAGCATGGATTCCCCTAAAGGCTCACACAGCGGCTCCGTTTGGCCACATGCAGTACTTGCTGCAGCTGCCTTGTAACTGGGGTCCCAACCCACATATGTATGTATTGTTACTAAACATTGGGTGTTTGCTAACAGTGTTCCCTCCACCTGATAGCCCTTCCCGCCATCCCAGCCTTTACCCAGACAACTGTTACCATGATTTCAGATCCAGCTCAGGCATCACTGTCTTCGCCAAGCCTCCCCTAAGCCTGGGTGAGCCACCTCCTTCTCTACGCTTTCCTTTGTCACAGCACTCAGACCACTCCGTGGTATGGTAATAGTGTCTGCGTCTGTTTTCCCAAGTAATTGGTGATCTCAAGGTCAGAGATTATTTCTTTTCATCTTGTATTTTTAGTCCCCTGCAGAGTAATGGATACATCGTTGGTGTTCAATAAAATGCCTGCTGAATAATAAGCGACTAAAGGAATGTGTGAAGGGCATGAAACTCTTTAGTAATAATTATAAGGGTATTTGCACAGACTCATTGTCATTTTTAAACATCTAATTTGAAATGTTTCTTCGCCAGCAAACATGATGTTCCTTTCAGCTCTCATTATCCCTACTTGAATTGTCCTGGTTTGGGAACTCAGTACTTAGGGCTACAGTCCTTTCCACGGCTTTTTCGTAAACGGAATGTATGTAACACCATCAGGACAGCGACTGCCACACTGTCAGTGGGCAACACATTGCTCACTATTGTTGAGAGACTTGAATTTTAATTCTGGTTATAGTGGGCTATTTTTCAGCCCAAACTCTCCTAATAAAAACAACTAAACATGCTAGGTAAATTATTATTGGGCACCATTTTTTTTTAAACCCAGTACATAACAAAGCAAGCAACATGTGTGAGAACCAACTGAGAAACAGACAACAGAAACAAATCTGGGAACACTTTTAGATCTTGAAATTATAACTGTGCTTACTGTAGTAGACATTGCCCACCATCTGTGGAAGTCTGGTCTGCAGACCCTGACTCAATGACGGAAGAATGAATGCACCCCTGCACCATCACAGTGATACATGCAGGCTGGGGATGGCTATTGGCTTTTTTCAGAGGGTGAAATGCAACCGATTGATCCAGACCCTCTGTCCATCCACACATTTATTTTGTCAAGATTTTGTAAGAGGTTCTAAGTTAACACACTTGTGGATAATTAACATGGTTAAAAGAGTGGTTATATGAATAATAAAAGCTTCCAGTTCTGGGTCCAGAGTAAACACTATTTATTAACAGGTAATTGGCCTCTGATCTCCCCCTGAGAGGGACCGTCCAGCACAAAGTTTACATGAGTAAACAGAGAAGAGACAAAGGGATGTGGTGTAAACAGACGTCAACTGGGAAAGCCTCTTATCATCCTTGTCTTCTCCCTAACTTACTGGACTGGCCTGCCACATTCAGCCTGCCTCGATAAAACCTTTTGGCCTTCCAAAAGGTTTGAGACTAATTTTCCTAATATATCTTTAATATTTTGCCATTCACCCTGAGTGAATATCAACAGTGCTGTGAATCATGGTTCCTCAAAGATGTCCCTGTCCTAGTCTCTGGAACCTGCGAAAATGTTACTTTATATGGTAAAAAGAACTTTGTGGATATGGCAAAAGTACTAATTTTGAGATTGGGGAGATGATTCTGGATTTTCCAAGTGGGCCTAATGTAATCACAAAGATTCTGTAAGAGGGAAGCAAGAGGATCAGTGTCAGAGAGAAAAAAAATGTAAGCATGTAAGCAAAAGTCAGAGAGGAGAAAAGAGCTTACACTTCTGACTTTTAAAATGGAGGAAGGGGTCACAAGCCTTGGCATGTATTTGGCTTCAGGAAGCTATAAAAGGCAAGAAAATGGATTCTCTCCTAGACCCTCCAGAAGAAAGCAAGGTCTTCAATACTTTGATTTTAGCCCAGTGAAAGTGGTTTCAAAATCCTGACCTCCAGAACCTTAAGATAATAAATTTGTATTGTTTTAAGCCACTAAGTTTGTAGTCACTCGTTATAGGAGTAATAGGAAACTAATACATTTATTATGTTTAAAAAAGTAAAGATTAGCTTAAAGATATCTCTGAAAAGATAAAACTACAGTTAGATTTTAAAAAATACTAAATAGTACATCTAGAGATTAAAAACACTATAGCTGACATTTAAAACTCAGGGACTGGGTTCAATAGCTAATTCAACACAGTTGAAGAGAGAATTGATGACCTGGAAGTTAAAGTCCAAATGCAGCAAAGAGAGACAAAAAGATATGCAATAAGTTAGAGAGGCTGAAGTGATAAGTCTAATTTAAATTTAATCAGTGTCAAGAAGGAAAAGAGTGGATGGAAAAAGATAATATCTCAGGAGGTTTTGGTGCCTTTCTCACTTTCCTCCAATTTGGTTGCTGCTCTTGGTTGGGGGCCATCCAACACCTAGGCAGGAGGATGGCAGTCACAAAGAAGATGAAAAAGTCACTGGAGTTAGTCAACTCTAATTATGAAAAGTAGAAAGTACATGCTGGGGTACAAGCAGATTCCGAAGTCGATCAGACAAGGGAAAGTGAAATTGATCATCCTCTCTAACAACTTCCCAGCTTTGAGGAAATCCAAAATAGAATGCTATGAAATGTTGGCCAAGACTGGTGTCCATCACTACAGTGACAATACCATTGAATTGGGCACACCATGAGGAAAGTAGTACAGAATATGCACACTGGCTCTCATTGATCCAGGTGATTCTGATAATATTAGAAGCATGCCAGAATAGACTGGTGAGAAGCATACTATGCAAAATTTTCTTTAATAAAACTTGCCAGAGCTTGTTTTAAAAACATTTTTTAAAAGAGGTATCGGCTGAAATTTTCTACTGCTGATGAACATCAATGAGTAGTTTTAAGAATCCCAATTAATCCTGGATATTTGGGGTGGCTTTATAGAGGCAATATAGCGTGGTGGTCCAGAACAAAGATTTTTGAAGTTTGTGAGCGCTATTGAATTCCAGTTTTGCCACTTATTAGCTACATAATTTTGGGCAAGTAAATTGACCTCTCTGAGCCTCCATTTCCTGTTATATTAAAATAGGGATAGTATCTTATTTGTTGGTTGGTTATGAGGAATAAATATGTATAAATGTGATTAGCATAGTAATAGGTCCAAAGTAATATGCAGTACATAATTGCTGATATTTTCAGTAGTGTTCGAAGTATATTTTCTCATGATGAGGTAAGTCTGCTTCCTGATAATTTTCATTCATTCATCTCTTTTTTTTTTTTTTTTTTAGACAGGGTCTCCCTCTGTCTCCCAGGCTGGAGTGCAGTGGCATGATTTTGGCTCGCTGCAACCACCACCTCCCAGCCTCAAGCAATCCTCCCACCTCAGCCTCCTGAGTATTTAGGACCACAGGCAAGCATCACCACACCTGGCAAATTTTTGTATTTTTTGTAGAGAAGGGGTTTTGCCATGTTGCCCAGGCTGGTCTTGAACTTCTGGGCTCAATCGATCCTCCCACCTCGGCCTCCCAAAGTGCTGAGATTACAGGTGTGTGCCACCATGCCTAGCCTCCACTCATTCATCTTAGTTCTGATTTCTGGAGAAGCCCAGAACAGGTCTGCTTCCTAGTATATCTATGCATTCACTCTTTAACTTTTTAAAGCTCTTCAACTGCAGAGGAGAAGGGCCAGAAGAACATCAGGAATCCCTGACACTGGTCATGATAAACCAGGATTTCATATAGCTGCAACAATTTTCTTGGCTGTGTGAAACCTCTCAAAGACTCCTGGGAGTCTCAGAATTCTAGAGTGTGAGAGCAGCAGTGGAGTATAAGAATCCGGCATGTGTATTCTGCAGGTGAAGAATAGGAGGTACAGGGAATGGAAGTGGCTTAGCTAGACTCAGCTGGTGGTTGAGTCATCCACCTGCCTCAGCCTCTGAAAGTGCTGGGGTTACAGGCATGAGCCACAGTGCTGGGCCTCTGCTCTGTATTTAGAGCAGACTCTACATCTGCCTGGTCAACTGGACCACGATCAAGGATGTGGCAAATATTCTCTTTGTAGCTTGATGATGGATTTTCTAAATTTGAAAATCCTTTCATTTTAATTTCCAAAAGTCCTTTTATCATTTAACTGAATTCTTATAGCGCTTTTTTGTTAGGATGTTATTGGCTCTTCCAAGAATTACCTTCCCATGGGAGTTGCTTTAAGTGGGCTTGGCGCTCATTCACTTGCTGATGTTTCTGACTCTGTGAGTCTCCATCTTTAAATTTGCCTGAGTTTCATCAATTCCTTTTATCAAGTTCTCCTGCCTCTTTTTTTTTTTTTGAGACAAGAGTTTTGCTCTATTGCCCAGGCTGGAGTTCAGTGGCGTAATCTCACTCACTGCAACCTCTACCTCCCCGGTTCAAACAATTCTCCTGCCTCAGTCTCCTGAGCAGCTGGAACTACAGGCGCACACCACCATGCCCACACCACCAGGCCAGGCTAACTTTGTATTTTTAGTAGAGACAGGATTTCACCATGTTGCCCAGGCTGGTCTCGAACTCCTGACCTCAAGTGATCTACCTGCTTTGGCTTCCCAAAGTGTTGGGATTACAGGCAAGAGCCACCTCTCCCAGACTCAAGTTCCCTTCTGAACTCTATTTTTATTTATGTGTTTCATATACTTTACCTTAATTCTTAGCAAGGTAAGTCAGTTGCTCTAGAAAGTGGGGTTGATGTGGAGGAGATAAACCCCAGGAATATTCTTTTTTTTTCTTTTTTTTCGAGACAGGGTCTCACTCTGTTACCCAGGCTGGAGTGTGGTGGTATGTTCTTGGCTTACTGCAGCCTCACCCTCCCAAACCCAGGTGATCCTCCACCTCCACTTCCCAGGTAGCTGGGACCACAGGTGTGCACCACCATGCCCAGATAATTTTTTGTGTTTTTGGTACAGATGGGGTCTTGCTATGTTACTCAGGCTGGGTCCCAGCGATATTCTACCAACAATTTAGTAACGTGTAAGCACCACCCAGTTTCATGTGCTTCTCCACCCGCTGCTGATCACCTGAAGTGCACACAAATGCCTCTCTCAGGGTGTGTGTCTATGAAGACTGGCTATTTTATCTCCACTCTTTTTTACATCCTAATAATAGTGGCTGAGTTACGTGGGATGTTGATACACATTCCTAGCCTATTAGGGCATACATCCTCCCAAGATGGCCATTTATTTAGGCTTTTAATGCCTCTGTTTATAGATGCAACTTCAGGGTTTAGGGTCTGGTAGCTTTTGAACGATTCTAGGCTTCATGAAAACAGCACCATTTCATTTTTACCACCATTTTCTGAAATCTGACGGCAAAAAAGAAGTGGTGCTGTTTTCATGAGTCGACTTAGCTGGGGTCACACTGCCAGGGAGTACAAGTTCCATACAGCCAGGGTTGGGAGGAATCATTTATGTATTTTTTTCCATAGGAAAAATGTAGGCCTTTCAATGCTATAAGAGCAATTTCATTTAATGCATAGGAAATTATGTTGGCATACAACCCAAAACTATCTGTGGAATAATTTTCAGTATCACTCATGATAATTTTTAATACGTCAAAGTGGAAAATTGGACTCACTACCCTTGGAAAGCCTCCTGTTGGAGAACTTTTGAAAGCAGCACTGGAATGAGGTGACTGTGTAACTCCGCATCATGTCAGACCCGTCCAGCCATCTTCTGAACTTGCTGGTCACATGAGCTGGCTTGTACTGTGAATTTCATTTTGTAGTGCCATCAAGGTTAATAGAGTGAGGGTTGGTGGAGCCAGCCGGCTTATTCAGTAAACATCTGCCTTTCTGAAAAGAAAAGAGAGTGAAGAGGCCCATTCCTTGTGTGCTTCTGAATTTCAAATGGGCTGCCTACAGAAACTGTCTACAGCATGTGGCCTAAACAGCCAGACTGAAGGGAAAATTCTGCAAAAATCCTTAACCTGAGATCCAACAGCATGAAACAGTTCAGTCTTTGCCCCACTGTGGTCTAAACCTCCAGACATGTTGTCACAAAGGGACAGCAATGTGATTAATGGACAGACATAGTAAAAAGAGATTATAAACTTAATGTAATGGCAAAGGGTAAAAAATTGCATAGAGGTGATGATATAAGGCAGACACTACACAGATTCCCAGAACTCCGGGGGATAACCAGCCGGTAATATCACGCCCAGCCTGAGGACTCCATCGGGGGAAAGTAGCTTGTCTTTGCCATTCTCATGGGGAGGCCATGATTTAAATTCTCATCCCCCTGCACCCTACCTGCAACTGACTTTGGGGACTGTTGACACATCTCCATCCTCACCAGATGCAAGGGATTGGTACAAAACACCCCCAGCACATACAGACTGTTTACTATGGCTGGATTAATCAAAAGTCAATTCTCTGTACAACCTGTCATAACACTGAGCAGAGCTAGACCTCAGGCTGCAGGCCATTCCTACGCGTTAGTACAGATCATTTCCCTATTGTCAAAAGACAAAATTAGAACAAATTCAGTTTAAAAATATATTTTTTTAAATTTGAGAGAGGGTCTCCCTCTGTTGCCCAGGCTGGAGTGCAGTGGTGCAATCATGGCTCACTGCAGTCTTGACCTCCTGCGCTCAAGTGATCCTCCCATCTCAGCTTCCCAAGTAGCTGGGACTACATGTGTGTGACAGCACAACTGGCTAATTGTGTGTGTGTGTGTGTGTGTGTGTTTAGAGATGGGGTTCTGTCACGTTGCCCAGGCTGGTCTTGAATTCCTGGGCTCAAGTGATTTGCCTGCCTTAGGTAACCAAAGTGCTGGGATTATAGGCATGGACCAACGCACCCAGCTGGCTTAAAAATCTTTTTTAAGATCTGGCATTTATTTGCAATTCTAGAATTGGGCAACACCTCATTCTATAAGAGTGTTTTGATGAGCCAAGCAGAGATTGGCTTTAGAGACAGAAAAGGCCTAAGAAAACAGAAACAGAAAACAAAAAGCGAATTGGTAATTGCAAAGTTACTTTCCCTTGTACAGGTCAAAGCAGAGGGAACTTCTTTGCCATGCTGACTCAAACTGGCCTGTTTGGGGATTTGGCTATTACCTTTCTCTGGCTCCTGAGTTTTTGAAAATCAGATAAACCACTTAGTTTCAGTGGGAAACTTCAGTGTGAGTAACTCCATTTCGGTTTGGTTTGTTGAATCCAGTGCGGGAGCTCAGTTCTATCCTAGAGCCTCCAAGAAACTGTATTAAACACTATCAAATCCCTTTTGGGCAGAAGAGCAACTGTAGCCTAAAGGATTCAGATCATTCTAAACTGAGGGATGGGGCTTCAGGGGCAGAAAGGGGCAATTTCTTTCCTCCCCATCATAAATGTACCCAACACACCTGATTCCAAAGACAGGTTAACGAGAAAAGCACACAGTTTTATGTGACATGGGAGGCTTCAGAATGACTGACCAAAAGATACAGGGAAAATGATCTGTTTTTATGTGTTGGTTCAGTGAAGTATAGACAGGCGTGTAGAAAGGGGATTGGACAGAAAGGCTGTGGTCTAATGCTAGTAATAGGCTGGGTGGGGAGAGCCTGCAAGGCCTGTCTGTTCAGATTCTCCGTGGCCTCTCTGTGAGGCATTGTCTGCATCTTTCTGGTAGGGAAGGGCCCTTCTGGAACGAGGATCTTAATTTCTTTATGGCCAGTATCACACAGAAAGGCAAAGGGGTAGGGATTACAGTCATATTTTTGGACTTTATGGTTGGCCTTGGGGGAAAGGGCTTTTGCCCACCCATGGGCAGATGAATTCTGGTTTCTATCGCTTGCCTCAGGACAGAATGAAGGAGGAGGGTCAGGAGGGCAGGAGAAGGTCAGGGAGAGACTGCGTCTGATGCTGCTTCTTAGGCCTTTACTTAGGGTGTCATTTTCTGGGCCCCAACGGGACCAAAATGTCTTTGCTCTGTTCCTTCAACATACAGTCAAAGGGAGCTGGAGGATTCGAGGCTCTAGTTTCTGTTCTCAAAACACATCCTCGTCTCCTTTTCCTTGGGAAGGCCACTGCTCAGCCTCTTTTGATAAAAGCACAGGACAGAGACAGCCATCAAGATGTCAAATAGCTACCACTGCTGTGGCCGCCAAGCAGTAGATAAACCCGAGAAAGGATTTCACCCACAGATACTGAGTCCTTAAGGCAGAGGGGGTGTTAACTGAATAACCCTTTCCACAGGTTCCAGGCAGCTCAGCTGGGCCCAGTCTGTATGGACAACTGCTGGACACCAGGCTAGCTGAGAAACAACTCATGTAGAAGGGGAGCTTTCCCTCTTGGGAAAAGGATGACCCCATTACCAACCTCAAAGGACAGGGCATCATGACTGATCCAGTCCCATGATGTGCCAACCCCTGTATTCAGGGGTGTGAGTCTGTTATCACAGAGGCGTTCTAGGCAGAGAGTAGTCATCAGGGGTGGGTGGAATTCTAAGCCTGTTTTTCTGCCCGCAAACATGGCAGGTAACCATTTCCATATTAATTCACAAGGACACCATATCACCTAGTGTAGGGTATTCTCATTATATAAGCAATATTATTCAAGTCATCACATTGTTTGTTTCTGAGATGGAGTTTTGCTCTTGTTGCCCAGGCTGGAGTGCAATGGTGCGGTCTTGGGTCACTTCAACCCCCCCGCCTCCCGCATTCAAGCGATTCTGCTGCCTCAGTAGGCCGCCACCACCACGCCTAGCTGATTTTTGTGTGTTCAGTAGAGACAGGGTTTCAATATGTTAATCAGGCTGGTTTCGAACTTCTGACCTCAGATGATTCACCTGCCTCAGCCTCCTAAAGAGCTGGGATTACAGGTGTGAGCCACTGTGCCCGCTGTCACCAGTTTTTGTTGCTTTTAATTAATTAATTATTTTTACAATTTCAACTTTTATTTTAGACATGGGGTGCCTGTGCAGTTTGTCACATGGATATATTGCATGCATCCAGTGTGCATAGTACCCAGTAGGAAGGTTTTAAACCCATGCCTCTCCCACTCTCCTCTCTAGTAACCCACGGTATTCATTGTTCCCATGTGCTACCATTTTTTAAGGGCTATACCAGGAAGCCCTTTTTGTTGTTGTTATGTCAGGAAATCTTCATTAAATAACTGTCCACCTGTAAAGTCAGTCCCCATTCAAATGTCACTCCAAATGTCAGATCAATACTAGTTAAAAGTGTCTAGATTTTGTTCCTGATTTTCTAACACTGTAAGTGAACAGGTGTGCCGACTGAGGTTACCAGGTGAAGCTGAGTAAACTTCTTCAGGTCAACAGCGCTGCAGAACGCCAGTTTTATTTTTGGCTTTGTCACTAATTAGTGTGTGGCCTTTCACAGTTTACTCCTCTTCCCTGGGCCTCAGTTTCCTCATCCACAAAGCAAAGAGGGTAAAACAGATCAGTATTTTGAACATAGTTGGACATTAAAGTCATCTGGAGGGAGGTTTAATATGTGTTTTCTTTTAAAAGCTCAGAGTGCCCCTCTCTTGATCAACTGAATCAGAGTCTCAGGGAGTGCAGCCCTAACAGGTGCAGAGTTCAAATCCCCCAGGTGATTCAAATCTGGTTGAGAGTGGAACTCAACTGGCCCGGCACGGTGGCTCACGCCTGTAATCCCAACACTTTGGGAGGCCATGGTGGGCAGATCACCTGAGGTCAGGAGTTTGAGACCAGCCTGGCCAACAGGGTAAAACCCCGTCTCTACTACAAATACAAAAATTAGCCAGGCATGGTGGCAGGTGCCTGTAATCCCCATTACTCGGGAGGCTGAGGCAGAAGAATCCTTCGAACTCAGAAGGCAGAGACGGCAGTGAGCCGAGATCACGCCACTGCACTCCAGCCTGGGTGATGAGTGAAACTCTGACTCAAAAATAAATAAATAAATAATAATTAAAAGTAAAATAAAAAGAGTGGAAATCATGGAACATGGGGATTCTTAACATTCACTTCATGTTTATCATTGTTTTTCTCACAGCTTAGCTTTCATCCTAGGGATATGTACAGGTGCAAATATGTAAGTGTTTCTATAACCCCATCCCATTCCTATTAGGGTTTAAGTCTTTTTCATAAATAGCTTTCTGAGAAACAGAAGTTTTGGGGAGAAAAACACACCACCACTGTTTTTGTCACATCTGCTGTGAACACAGCATTCTCACCTCACACAAATCCATGTTCCAGTGAAACAGGGTGCTGCTGCCTTCCCAGAGAAATGTCCCACAGCTGCTGTGACTAAAAGGAGGTGACAGACAGAAAAAGCAGATATGGAACTGTCTGGATTGAAATACTCTTTGGGCTTTTCTTGGCTAGGGTCAGCCTTCGAGCTCCCATGTCGTCTAACTCCTCTGCATTGTTCAAAATGGCCTGAAGAACTTCTGAACATGGACAGTTGTCCAGCCCAGCAGGTCCAAGGCCACTGCTGCTTGGGCTGTCATCAGCTTGAACTCTGCACCGGCCACCTCCAGGCGTGCTTCCCTGTTTTCTTGGTAGGGCATGAAGGTCATTGGCCTGAAATGTTGGACTGCTATTTTTTTCTCTCTTGGAGATTATTTCCAGAGGAATTGAAATAAATTGAATGATAAAGATTTCACAGCAGCTGCTTGTCATGAGTAAATCTCAGTGACAAAGATGCTCTCCTTGACCACATTTTCTCACACTCCCTGAGCCTTTTTCAGCGAGGCTCTGTCCTTGGCCTTGGTCTTCAGCTTGCCTGGACCAGTGTTAGCAGGAAGTCAATTCATTGCCCCTAGTTCTTGAGCTAAATCCCTCTGTTAATAATCAATAATTATAAATCAGCAAATATTTATAAGCCTCCTGCTACAATGTCTGTACTATGCCCAGAAATCGTATTGTATTAGTTTTCTAGGGCTGCTATAACCAAGTACCACAGACCGGGCACCTACAGTAGTTGGATCCCATGTGGTAGATTCACAGCAGAAATCGATCCTGTCACCATCTGGAGGCCGAGTCTGAGATCAGGTGTCCACAGACTTGGTCTCCTCCGAGGCCTCTCTCCTGAGCCTGTAGGTGGCTTTCTCCCTGTCTTCAGGTGGGGGGGTCTCTCTGGGTCTGTTTCCTAATTTCCCCTTCTTAAAACAACACTAGGCATGTTGGATTAAGTCCACCCTAATGACTTCATTTTAACTTAATTATCTATGTGAAGACCCTGTCTCCAAATACGGTCCTAGTCAGGTATCAGGGGTTAGGACTTCAACACATAAATGGTGATGGGTGGGGGGAACAGGGGAGCAATTCAGCCCATAACACATTTGTAACATAGAGATGTATTTGTGATTTAATGTAGGATAGAGATCTATTAATATTTATCTTCAATTTGTTTTGGTTGCTCTAGACCCATCTGGAGGAAATGAAACATTTTCTCTCATCCTCTGGAAGCCTGAGCTCTCCTTTCCCTCGCAGGGAGAGCCACTTGTTTTTACTGTTGGAAAGAATAGAAGAGGATGTTCCAGAACTGAGTTGGACAACCTGGAAATGATTCGTCCAAGGTCTATGCCCTAAAGGGAATTTGCTGTATGTCCAGGAAAGGAAAGACTTAGTCTGGAGATTAAGGATTTAGGAAGAGAATGGTTTTGTGAAGCAGATTCTTTGAGGTTGGGAGGGGGAAACAGGAAGCAGAGGTGTAGGAAAGAGGACCTCGATGCTGACAGGTGCGAGTCAGAGCTTTGGCTGCTGGAGGCCCACTCTGGAGCTGGATATTCAGAGCTGAGATGCCAAGTTGTTCCCTAGCACCCTCCCTCCCTCCCTCCCTCCCTTCCTCCCTCCCTTCCTTCTTCCTTCCTTTTTCCTTCCTTCTTTACTCCCTCCCTCCCTTCCTTCCTCCTTCCTTCTTCCCTCCCTCCCTTCCTCCTTTCTTCCTTTCTTCCCCCACTTCTCTTTCTTTCTTTTCTGTTATTTTTTCCTGACACATCTATTTTGGTTTCCAACTCCTGGGCTCGAGTGAGCCTCCCATGTCAGCCTCCCACGTCAGCCTCCTAAGTAGCTGGGACTGCAGGGGTACTCCATTGCGCTGGCCCATTCTCCTTTTCTTGCAGGTAGGGATAGAACCTCTGAGTGTTAGCAGGGAACATGGCTACCCAAAAATTCTCAGCCTTCTTGCAGCTAGGTGTGGCCACATGACTAAGCCTGAGCAGACAAGATGTGAACAGGAGTGCTCTGAATGGTCTCTGAGTCATTCTCTCAGAGACAAAGTGATGGAACCTGAAGTTTCTCTCTCCTCCTTTCTGTAGGTCAGAGCATGGACATGAATGGAGGTGAGTCAGCTTCAGCCATGCCATGAGGACAGTGCCTTAGGAGGTGGCAGAGACACCAGAGAAATGGAACCCAAGTCATGGAATAACCTCATACTGTAGAGCCACCCTGCAAATCCTGGACTGTTCACCTCTGGACTATCACTTGAGAATTAAATAAATTTTTCAGTCATTAAAGCCACTGTCTTTTAGAATCTTTTTGTCACAGCAGCTTACCTATATCTTATATCTGGCAAGTAAGAGCTTGAGTCAAACTTTCTGTAGTGGAGAAATTCAAATCAATTAGATATGCTGATAAATAATGCTAAAACTTATTTTTCCTTTAAAGAATCTGTTATAATTGATTTTTAAATCTATGAGAACATTTAAGTAAATTATATTTCGATGAGGGAATGACATCTTTTTTTTGACTATGAAATCTTTCGTATATGAAAATCTTTTTGGTAGAGAGAAGATAACACTTTTTTTTTTTGAGACAGTCTTTCTCAGTCACCCAGGATGAAGTGCAGTGGCCCGATCTTGGCTCACTGCAACCTTTGCCTCCCATGTTCAAGTGATTCCCGTGCTTCCGCCTCCTGAGTAGCTGGGATTACAGGTGTGCACCACCATGCCCAGCTAATTATTTGTATTTTTAGTAAAGACAGGGTTTTGCTATGTTGGCCAGGCTGGTCTTGAACTCCTCACCTCAGGTGATCTGCCTGCCTCAGTCTCCCAAAGTGCTGGGATCACAAGTATGAGCCACCATGCCTGGCCACATTATGCTTTTTTTCTCCTAATTAATACATTGTGGAAAAATTGAAAATTAAAAAATGAGTAAGAAGAAAAGTAAAATCGACTTAGTGGAACCCATCATCAGTATTTTGTTATATTCTTCACGCTTTGTTCTATGCATACATAGAATTTTGTTTTTGAAATTGGATCATCTGCAGACAGAATTGGATACTGCTTTATTCTTTGTAACCTCATAGGATGAGTATACTGTATTTCAAAATCAGTAGAAATCCTTGGAAAACATAATTTTTCTGGCTTCATGATATTTTTTCTCATGGCTGGTTTGCACTTTGTTTGATCATGGCCTTTTACTGAACATTTAGGTTGCATCCCAGTGTTTTTGGTATTATGCATTGCAGTGACAGTCTATAATGCACAGGTGTCCAAGATGTAGAACGTCTTTGAACACCATCCCTATATTTGGATAATTTAGTAATTTCCCACTTTCTGAGTTCTAGCTTTGCAAGGCAGAAGTCAGAAGACTCTCATTCACAGGTGCCTTTGGGCTACAGTTACAAACTTGGGACATAGATTCAGATACATCCAGTGACAGCCTCAGAGGAGGTGGGTGACGTAAGTAGGCCATCATGCATGGGGGTGTGGGATGCCTAGCAGGGGTGGATGCGAAAGCATGTGGATTTCAAGGCCTGTGGTGGAAGAGCACCTGTGGGCAGACCTCACACTGAGCAACAGTGGCTGTCATTTTTGCTAGAGCAGTTTCTATGGCACAAGTGGGCATTGCTCCAGGCAGTGAGCCACAGGGCCTAGGATTTAGTGCTCTCAGAGATGAATGCTCTGAGCTTTCTGCTATCCTGTAATAAAATCACATTTGGTTTAAATAGCCAGAGTAAATTTTGCTGAAGAGGATGTGAATCAACAAGAATGCTCATTCATCACTGATGAGAATGCAAAATGTTGCAGCCACATTGGAAGACATTTTGGCAGCTTCTTACAAAGCTAAACATAGTTTTACCCTGGGATCCACTAATAACACTCTCGGGTATTTACCCAACTGATTTGAAGACTCATATCCACCCAAAAAAAAAGTACCTGAATGTTTATAGCAGATTCATCTAAAACTGGGAGCAAGCAATGCCTTCCAGGGGGTAAATAGATAAACATTACGGCATACTCATACAATGAAATGCTATTCTGAAACAAAAGGGAATGCATTGTTCTGCCATACAAAGATATGAATGAATCTCAAAGGAATATTGCTAAATGAAAGAAACCAGTCTGCGAAAGTGATATATGATTCTATGTATATTGTATATTCTGGTAAAGAGATCAGTGGTTGTCAAGGATTCAAGTGGGTTGGGAGCGTTTAAAAAGATGAAGCACAAGGGATGTTTTTAGGGCAGTGAAAATATCCTGTATTATACCATAATGATGGATACATGATATTATGACTTTGTCAAAACTCATAGTGTTGTACAATGCAAAAAATGGACTTTGATGTATGCAAAAATCGTTTACATTTTTAACAGATTTAAAATCATTTAACTGATTCCATTTAACCAGATGGAATACAGAATGTAAAGAAAATAATATAATCATAATACATGTATATGAAGGAATCTCACTGAAGGGGCTGGGGGAAACAGGTGCTGACCTAAGTAACTTTGGGAACAAGTGGAGTATCTATGAATACAGGCAAAAGAAACTGTACATGAATATTGTATTCTTGTTGATAAAGTTGTTTCCCATAGGGGTAGGGTAATAATTCTGATACTGCTATCCATGTATACTGGAATTGAATGATTTAACAAGAGGATGACACGATGGGAGCCAGGTTTTTCACTGCAAGATGGTGGAATAGAAGCTTTCTACCATCATCTCCCTGCAGAAGCATCAATTTTGACAATTACCCGTGGAAGCTTGTGAGAGTCTGTGAGTCCAGCAGAGATGTTCCAACACACTATTCGAGCAAAAAAATTCGAGGATAGATGCATTGAAGAGGGTAAGAAAAACAGTTTCACTTTACCCACATCACCTCTTTTCCAAGTGAGCACCCAACTTCCCCAGCCATGCAGGTTGTGCCCAAGGGGCTCACTTCTTTCTCATCTCATCCAGAATACTGAGGTAATCAGTACAGCTGAGAGGCTGAGAGATGCCAGAAACAGGGAAGAGAGGTCAGGGACTCTACTGAGTGCTATGTGAAGTCTATTAGGAAGCCACCCACCAGCCACTTGGAACATTTCACCTGTGGAACGCCCCCACCTCAGCTGGCCCACAGCATCCCAAATGCTCCACATGCCTCACCCTTCCTCTGGCAGGCTGGCTCCCTGAGTATCCCCTGCAGATGGCAAGTGCAAGTGTGTCATACAGACAGTCAACTTGACTCTGCAGGACTGGGAGAAGGCACACAAATGTGAGCATTTCAGAACACTGCCCTAGGCAAAACAAACAGGAGGTTCTCAATCCCTGGCCTGGCTTTATGAGAGCAAAACAAGGCCAATGACCCTAAGAATTTCCACCTCACCCGCACAGAGAACAAGAGGTGTGGAGCAGATGCATCTATAGAAAAGGTCGAAGAGTCTTAGAATCCCTAGCTGCTGATTAGTGAAGACATTTCTCTCTCAAAGCCAGTCAGTAAAGACTGGAAGGTGACTGATTCTTCTCAATGCAAAGACAGCAATGTAAGACTTAAGAAACATGAAAAAGTCAAATAAACATGACTCTACCATAGGAAGACAATAATATTCCAGGAACCAACCCCAAAGAGATGAAGATCTATGAATTGCCTGACAAAGAATTTGCATTATTACAAGGCATCTCAGTGAGCTACAAGAGAATACAGATAGACAAATCAACAAAAAAAATCAGAAAAACTAACACATGAACAAAATAAGAAGTTCAATAAAAAGAGAGAAATCATAAAAACTAAATAGAACTAAACAGAAATTCTGGACCTGAAGAATACAGGGAATGAAATAAAAAATGCACATTAAGTAAAAAAATGGGGACGGAGGGATCCAAGATGGCTGACCGCTAACATCTCAAGATTGTAGCTCCCAGTGAAAATGCAGAGAACGAGAGGATGCCACACTTTCAAACAAATTTTGGTCGCTCACAGAGCAGAAGATTCCCAGTGGAGGAGCCACGTGGGTCGCCAGCGCGACTCTTGTGGCCAGAGTAGCAGTTTTACCAGCACCTTGGCGCGGGAGCTCTTGGAGCAGAGTAAACAGAACTGGTTTCCCTTCTGACCGAGGTTTGGAGGAGCAGCACGGGTCGCCAGCGCGACTCTTGTGGCTGGAGCAGCGGTTTTGCTCGCATCTCGGCCTGGCAGCTTTTGGTGCAGAGTAAACCGGACTGGTTCCCCTTCTGACCGAGGTTTGGAGCTCCGGGAAGGCAGAGTCACGTATACAGACTCAAGAAGGAAGTCAGACTGGAGATTCCCGGGCAGAAAAGCACCATCAGTCTTAATGCCACTGTTTTGGCTGGCGCAGTGGGTTGCTCATATTTCGGCCCTGGGAATTAACAAATTGGGCGTCTACTCAAGAGACCTAATTTGAAAGGTGGCAATTACAAAGACGACAGGTGGATAAACTTACAATGATGGGAAGAAACCAGCGTAAAAAGGCTGAGAATACTCAAAATCAGAGTGCCTCTCCCTCTACAGAGGATCACAGTTCCTCATCAACAAGGGAACAAGGCTTAATGGAGAACAAGTGCATCCCAATAACAGAATCAGGCTTCAGAAGATGGATAATAAGAAACTTCTGTGAGTTCAAAGAACATGTTGTAGCCCAACGTAAAGAAACTAAGAACTTTGAAAAAAGGTTTGACGAAATGCTAATGAGAATAGACAATTTAGAGAGAAATATAAGTGAATTAATGGAACTGAAGAATACAATACGGGAACTCCGAGAAGTATGCACAGGTTTAAACACTCGAATTGTTCAAGCAGAAGAAAGGATATCAGAGGTCGAACTCCAACTTAATGAAATAAAACGAGAAGACAAGAATAGAGAAGAAAGGATAAAAAGGAATGAGCAAAGTCTCCAAGAAATGTGGGACTATGTGAAAAGACCAAATTTACGTTTGATAGGTGTACCTGAATGCGACGGAGAGAATGAATCCAAGCTGGAAAATATTCTTCAGGATATTACTCAGAAAAATTTTCCTAAACTAGCAAAGCAGGACAACATTCAACCCCATGTAATACAGAGAACACCACAAAGATATTCCTCAAGAAGAGCAACCCCAAGGCACATAATCGTTAGATTCACCAGGGTTGAAACGAAGGAGAAAATACTAAGGGCAGCCAGAGAGAAAGGTCAGGTTACCCACAAAGGGAAGCCTATCAGACTTACAGCAGATCTCTCAGCAGAAACTCTACAAGCCAGAAGAGAGTGCGGGCCAATATTCAACATCCTTAAAGAACAGAACTTTCAGCCCAGAATTTCATATCCTGCCAAATTAAGCTTCACAACTGAAGGAAAAATAAAATCTTTTATGAACAAGCAAGTACTCAGAGATTTTATTACCACCAGGCCTGCTTTACAAGAGCTTCTGAAAGAAGCATTACACATAGAAAGAAACAACCAGTATTAGCCTTTCTAAAAATATACCAAAAAGTAAAGAGCATCAACATAAAGGAGAATTTACATCAACGAATGGATAAAACAGCCAGTTAATATCAAATGGCAGTAATCCTAAATTTAAATCGATTAAATCCCCCAATCAAAAGATATAGCCAAAACCCAACGGTATGCTGCATGCAGATCCATTTTACATGCAAGGATACACAAAGACTCAAAACAAAGGGATGGAGAAAGATTTACCAACCAAATGAAAAGCAAAAATAAATAAATAAATAAATAAATAAAAAACAGGAGTTGCAACTCTCGTATCTGATAAAATAGATTTTAAAGCAACAAAGATATAGTGGTAAAAGGATCAATGCAACAATAAGAGCTAACGATCCTAACACCCAGATATATAGAGACTTAGACTCAAGGAGACAGAAAATTAATAAGGATATCAAGGACTCGAACTCAGATCTGGAACAAGTAAACTTAATAAATATTTATAGAGCTCTCCACTTTAAACACACAAAATATACATTCTTGTCAATACCACATCACACCTACTCATAGGTTTAAATGAAATATTGATTGGCCATTATTAATACCCATTTCTTTTAGAATAAAGCAACATTACTGTTCTCTCTCCCTCTTTTTCTTCCTCTTTCTTCCTCTCCTTCACTCCTTTTTTTTCTTTCCTTCTCTCAAAAAAAAAAAAAAAAAGAAATAAACTTGTAGACCTCTAGATCCAGGTCGGCAATGTCTCTCTCATTGCCTGATTTCTTTCCTTCCTTTCTCTCCCTCCCTCCCTTCCTTCCTCCCTCCCTTCCTTCTTTCCTCCCTTCCAAAAAAAAAAAAAAAAAGGGGGTTATTGGCTCTGGTTTAATATGCAGCATTTTTCCTTGTATAATGGTTTATAACATATGGTGCATCTTACTATTAATGAATATTAGATTTGATTAAATAAAATATTTCCTTTTAAAATATTTAAAAACAGATAAAAAAGATTTATAATTAAAATTTATAATTTTTGGGGTATTTTTCTAATTTGTACACTCCTTTAATATATTATAAATATTAATTATTGATCTCTCATTAGTGAGAAACATTTTATCCATTTTTTTTGCCTTTTAGTTTTGATTATGGTGTTTTATTATAGAGTGTCTTTCCTGAAACTTCCCACTAAACAGGCTTTCATAGTTGGTGGGTTTTTGTTAAATGATCCCCAGGGAGCAGACGTGAGGGAAGAATGGTGGACAGAGAAGGAGGGAAAGCCATCATAAGGATGTATTGTTGCATTGACTATGTAAGAACAAATGCAAATTTAAAATAAGATATTTAGTTCTGTCTGTTGAAAATGAGGAAAATGATTTTTCTTTCCTACCCACTTTTCTTAGACACCTTTCCTTAGAAAATTTATAATTGCAAATTTATATTCTCATCTCCTCGAAATGTTTCCCTTATTAGACTAGATTGGGCTTTAGTCAGCTGGCTGTTTTTTTTTTCAGCTTTATGATCCAGGAAGCTTGAGAGCCATCCTCTTGAAATATCAAAAGAGATAGCTCTTCTATGTCCTTTGGGAAGACAGGAGCCTAATTTTGGCGGGCTCCTTGCTCTAATTTGCCAAACTGTCTCCTGTCATAAAGATATGAGAAATTAATTTTTCCACTGGATAAAGCTAATAAGCTAAGTTGGATGGTCACCACAATTACTGGATAAATTTAAGAGGATGAACTACATGTGGCAAATGGTGCTGTCAAGTCCTCTTACTTGGATGAGTTACTGTTTATCTTGAGAACATGTATGCGATGGGTCGTATGCTTGGGTATATAAGGAGGTGAGCTTTATTTCTGTCTTTGCAATCCTTGTGGATTGCCAGCGATGTGTGTGATATTCTAGTTGTTTCTTATTCATTAGTAAAAGTACTTTCTTCCTTTATTACCCCTGTAGAGAAGATTTCTGGTTTGGGAGATTTTGATTTTAATTGTATTTCCCCAACAGCTATCACTGGAGGCAACCAGCTCTCAGTCTCATGGGATCATGACATGTGAAGATCATGAGATTTTTGAGGAAATGCATCTCAGAATTTTGCACAGCGTTCAAAGGGAAAAGCATTTATTCATTGGCTCCCATACCCCACTGGCCTAGTGGAGTGTCAAGCCCCGACACTTGTGGGCTGTGCATTCCTGAACACAATTCTTGCCTACTAGTAAGTGATAGGCAGGAAGCGGGAGGTGAGACATGTGGGTGTTTTAGGCAAGTCTCTGTCAGATGATACCTGTGTGAAGCTAGTCAAAACCAGGGGCAAAGCTGGTCTCCGCTGTGGTGGCTTGAGGAAGATGGTTTGAAGTAGAGAACAAGAGGGCCTGGCACATGTAGGCTTGTTTGTATGTTTTTGAAGTAGTACAAATTTTAGAGTAGGTTTTTCTTTAACCTAGCATGCCACAGTTTAACAACTGATGTTTCCTTATTTGAAATGCTGCCTCTCAAGTATTTACTTAGAAATAACACCAAGATGGTGATGGAGAAGCAAAAGAGCAGGAGTTAATGTACTACAGCATTGCATAGGATTTGAGAGTTTCTGTGTGCCTCAGAGAATGTGGAACCTCCGTGCTGGAGGACACCATAAGCACCATCCAGGCATGGCGTTTATCTGAAAGATGGATTCTCTTTTCAATACCTCATTACTCTGTCATTGACTCTTTGCTGCCAGAGTTCTTTGGTGGCAGAGAGTTCCAGGTAATGGTAATGACAATGGTGTCCATATAATGTTGAGCAAGTGAAATATTTAAGGTATCATGCCAAGTAAACATTACATTAGACAAAATAAATTTATAATAAAATTAGTGTTTTGCTGCATGGATAAGGAAACCAGATATGTCTTACTTAAATAGAACAAACTATAGAGAACCAAGATCAGCCATAGCATAGCATGGGGATAGATAGATATGTTACATAAATATATTCTATTCATTATAATGAGGGGTTGAATGTTTGCCACAAAAACAAAGTTACTTCACTCTGAGCTGAACATATTATAGAAAACATGAATAAAAATACTCAGAATGATGAAAAATAACCCTGACAAGACACGTACAGTGCATCAGAGGTAGAATTGCTGAAAGGAGCCTTGAATCAACTGATATTAGCTACTCTCACAAAAGACAAAAAGAAAAAGACTGTTAAAGAGGAATGCTCTGTACTCCTGAGACTGTGCTGCACTATAAATGTTCTTAGAGAAACCTCAGACATCAGTGGGAGTTGGCAAGGGTAGAATTGTCGCAGCTGAGATGCAGTGAGGCTGACAGTACATCAGCCGAGAAAATCCAACTTACAGCTAAGTTAGACAACCAAATGATAAGAAGGCCTGCAAAATGGACCACTCTAGACAGCGGAATCAGATCCAGTCTAGTGATTATATTGGTATCAAAGAAATCAGAAACTGCAATTAAGAAAACAATTAAAGAAGACATTACAGGCATGTAAGACAGTTTATTGATATTTCCTTCCTTCTTTCCTTCCTTCCTTCCTTCCTTCTTCTCTCTTTCTCTCTCTCTCTTTCTCCTGTCTCTCTCTCTCTTTTTTTTCTTTTTTGAGACAAAGAGTGCATGGCATGACCATAGCTCACTCTAACCTCAAACTCCCAGGCTCAAGCAATCCTCTTGCCTCAGCCTCCCAAGTAGCTGGGACTTCAGGTCTGGCTAATTTTGTAATTTTTTTAAAAAAAGCATTTTTTTTTTCTTCGTAGAGACAAGGTCTAACCATGTTGCCCAGGCTGGTCTTGAACTCTTGGGCTTAAGTGATCTTCCCACCTCGGCCTCTCAAAGTGCTGGGATCACAGGCATGAACCAACTCATTTGGCCCATATAATTCCTTTCACAGATGTCAAGAATCAATCTCCTCTTGACTAAAAACAAATATCTAAAAGTAATAGGAATGAAGTGTTCATTTGTTTACATGATAAAGAATACATATTTAAAACCAACTCAGCATTATACTTAATGGAAAATACTAGCACCACTCCGCTTTTAAATATAGGAACAAAGATGAGATACGGCCTATCATCACCCTCTTTAGTAAGTGTTTCTTACTTACAATTATGAAGCCATTGTGTCTCAGCTCTAAGCCTACTTTTCCGTATCCTGCTCTGTGATGGTGGGGCTGAGACTGCAAAAAGCATCTCTGTTTTGCCAGATTGCTCCACGTTAGGTCTATCAGTAGAGGCACTATATGGGATTGGAAAGTGGGAACAGGGAGATGGATTTAGCCCTTCCTGTTGGTTTGCCCTAGCAATTACTTTTCACTCCAGCAGTAGTGGTTGGCCCAATCTCCAGCTTTCTTCCTGATAAATGCAGAGCCAACCTCAGCACACTCATTTAGAGGTATGAACAGTTAGTCTACGTCTCTCCTCAGAATTCTGGGTCCCGCTGTACAAGACCCCTCCCCTAAGCTCCTGAGATAGCAGCAACTGATGATGATGCTCCCTACTTAGAGGCCTAAAGCCCAACTGTGTAGATGCCTTCCTCCAAGTTTCTAAGCTCCAATTACTCCAATCTCTTCCCTTTATTCCTCCAGCTTCTTCCTGCAATTGTCATCTCTATATTACCTCGGTGTTATCTTTTTGCATTCTCCATCCTTCAGTGAAAATTTAACCAAAGGCAATCTTTGTGTTAAATTCTTTCTGTGGCTTCTGTTTTTCTGACTAGACCATGGCTGATACAGTATTTTAAATATCAGACATAGCTACTTAAGAGTAAAAAAATAAGAGCTATAAACATAGGGAAAAAAACTATCGTTTTATATTTACTTATTTATTGAGACTGAGTCTCTCTCTGTCGCCCATGCTGGAGTGCAGTGGTACAATCTTGTTTCACTGCAACCTCTGCCTCCTGGGTTCGAGTGATTCTTATGGCTCAGTCTCGAAGTAGCTGGGATTACAGGTGCCTGCCACCACGCTCGGCTAATTTTTGTGTTTTTAGTAGATATGGGGTTTCACCATGTTGGCCAGGCTGGTCTCGAACTCCTGATGTCAGGTGATCCACCTGCCTTGGCCTCCTGAAGTGTTGAAATTACATGAGCCACCCCGCCCCATCAGAAACTATCATTTTAAACAATTAATTTGAATAAAACATACCAGAAAATGACAAAAAATTTAAAAAGACTGTAAAAGCTGCAGCATATGAAAATTCTAAAAAATATTTTTCTTCTTATATATTTTATATGCAATTAGAAAATACAATATTAAAAAGGCCAAATCACAGTAGCACAGAGCATATAAAGGGAGAAAGAGATTTATAAAAAATGCACCACATTAATAACAATCACTGTAGTAGCAAAGACAACAAACTCCTATGCAAACCGAGCCTGCAAACCAAAATTTCAAACACAGATAGAAATGCCAAGAAAGTTATCCAGCAAAATCAATAATGAAAGTATCTCTCATAATTTCATATCATATGAAGTTAATTTTATGAAATAGTCAGAATTCTTTAAAAATGTTTAGCATCTGCAAAGATATACCTGAAAAATAACATTAATATTTAAATATTTAAAAATTATTAAATAAAATCTAGCAGAAATGATAAAGAAACAGATTCTTATTTTAAAAGTGCTAATTGGAAATGTGGCACATATACACCATGGAATACTATGCAGCAATCAAAAATGATGAATTTTTGTCCTTTGTAAGGACATGGATGAATCTGGAGAACATCATTCTCAGCAAACTGACACAAGAACAGAAAAGGAAATACCGCATATTCTCACTCATAGGCGGGTGAGAAAAATGAGAACACATGGACACAGGGAGGGGGTCTACTACACACTGGGGTCTATTGGGGGGAATGGGGGAGGGACAGCGGGGGGAGCTGGGGAGGGATAGCCTGGGGAGAAATGTCAAGTGTGGGTGAAGGGGAGGAAGGCAGCAAAACACACTGCCATGTGTGTACCTATGCAACTATCTTGCATGTTCTGCACATGTACCCCAAAACCTAAAATGCAATAAAAATTTAAAATTAAAAAAAAAGTGCTAATTGGAAAACCGAGAAAGAGAATGTTTTGATTAAACATAAAGTGTAAACTCTAGAGGGACACTGCCAAAAAAAATTTCATGAATTGATAGTTATTACAGAGGAGTTCACCTGGAATGAAGCACAGAGAGGCAAAGATATAAAAATATGAAATAACAATTAATAACCATGGAGGATAAATTGACAAGCTCAAATACACATCTCATATGAGTTCCCAAAGAAGAATTTTGAAGAACCACCATAGAAGAAATAAATAAAACAGTAGTGGCTGAAAATTTTCTAAAATGAAGAAATAAACATAACCTTGGGCGAGACCATCCTGGTCAACATGGTGAAACCCCGTCTCCACTAAAAATACAAAAAATGAGCTGGGCATGGTGGCGCGTGCCTGTAATACCAGCTACTCAGGAGGCTGAGGCAGGAGAATTGCCTGAACCCAGGAGGCGGAGGTTGCGGTGAGCTGAGATCGCGCCATTGCACTCCACCCTGGGTAACAAGAGCGAAACTCCGTCTCAAAAAAAAAAAAAAAAAAAAAAAAAAAACACTCTGAATAATTTGCAGGCTAATCTTAAAAAATTTCATTTCTAAACACACAAGAGTAAAAGTGTAAGATATTCAGGATAAAGAGAAAAATCTTAGAAGTTACCAGAGGAAAAAACAGTATATTTCTGCTATTGCATAATAATTAGTAACAGCAAATTTTTCATATAGTAATAGAAACCAGGAAACAAGGTAATAATATCTTCAAGATGTTAACGGATAATTACTAAGGTATCAAAAAGTGTTCACTTTCAATTTCATACCTAGTTATATAACCATTCTTAAGTGGGCTTACAATTAGGACATTTTTCAGACTATACAACTATACAACAAGTAATAGAATATAACACCCACAGTAGAAACACAACCTCTGAGAGATGAGATGGGCTACAAGAAGCAAATATGAGTAAAGAAAGTGACTTTTTTTTTTTGAGACAGGGTCTGGCTCTGTTGCCCAGGCTGATGGGCAATGATGTGATCTCCACTCACTGCAACCTCCACCTCCTAGGCTCAGACCATCCTCCTACTTCAGCCTCCTGAGTAGCTGGGACTATAGGGATGCACTGCCATGCCTGGATACCTTTTTTTTAAAAATTGTATTTTTGGTAGAGACAGGGTTGGTAGAGACAGGGTTTCACCATGTTGCCCAAGCTGGTCTTGAACTCCTGAGCTCAAGTGATCTTCTACCTCAGAGAAAGTGATTAATTTTTAATAAATTTAAATAGCTTGGAAAAATAGTGATAACTATTTTTTTGTAAAAAAGTAGAAAAACAATGGCAAAGTGAATGCAGGGTTTCATTGGGCAATTAAAGTATGCTACAGTCTTTACCATATTCTTGAGAAAGAGAAAAATTTGAAATAACTGTATACACTGTATTAGAGAAATTCATAGTTAAATATTTTTGTCAAAAATTAAGCACAATTACTAACAGAATATAAATGCAATTGACATTAATACCAGTAGAAAAAAAGATAAGAGAATTTTTTTAAGTTATCATTTTAACAGAAGGCAGGTAAGAAGAAAATATAGTGAAGCCAAGAAAAATGACAAACGGAAATCCAGACCTCTGAAGAAGGAGTGCTGCTCACCTGCTGCTGGGATCTTTGGGTTTGGGATAGGTGATGAGAAGAAACAAATAGAGCTGGTTCTGTAGGCATTGGAAAATTGTGAACTGGATCCAGATACTTCAGAAAGGAATTACTGCTGTTAGGGTGAGAAAGTAGGGGTGGGATAACATTCACAGGAGCAGAAAACTGACAGAAAGTCACACAGGAAATAGAAAGGAAGTCTTAAGGAAGTAGACAGAAAGTAGAAAGTCACAAAGGCAGCAAACAGGAATTTATACAGGAAGTAGACAGGAAGTCACAAAGGAAGTAGACAGGAAGTCACAGGAAGCAAGTTGGAAGAAATAAATCCCTTCTTCCCTTCCAGATTTATAAACTTCCCCTAGTACCCCACTGACAGAGCCAACAATGGAGCTGTTGGCAAAGTGGAAATGTGATTTGCAAAGTTTGAGCTCCAGTATCACATACAGAATATAAGAATTTCAAGCTAATGAATAAACCCAACAACTGGCACACATGTTTCTTCAATTTGTTCTTCCAGCACTGTTCAATGAATTATTATCTTGTCCCCATGGATTTTTTTTATGTTGAAGAACAAGTTACAAGCATAAGTTACTAAGACTTTACTGAAAATACCCGTAACAGTCTTTCATCTAAGGACTTTACTAGCTCTTCCTTTATAGAGCTTTACTTTGATGAACTTGTACACACAAGTCAATCTACAGTTGAGGAAAAGCCTTGTAACTATTAAATCCCCCTAACTCAACCTCTAACTCCAAAGTTCATAGGGGTTATGTCAGCATCCTAAGGATGCTATAGGGACATTAAAATAACAAATGTGCTAACTAATGTCAAAGATGGACATGGTTATATAAAATTTAAAAATGGAAAAAAACCCCAGGAGACAACATCTTAGGTGTGCCTCGTATATGACAATGTAAATTTTATAGATGTACATGAAAGGATTGGAAGTAAAATTGGAATAATGTAAATTAAATTGAAGTTTCATTGCAGCTCAGTGTTCCATTTTTGCTTTTCATAAAATTATGCAAGTTCATATTGTTTTTTAGGAGAAAAAAATATGAGAAAATTTGCTCATTCATGTTTCCTAAACTGCTTCTCTCTCTAATCTCCATGTCCCTTTTAATTTTTTTTGTATCTTCTTTGAACAAATAAAGTAATGTTGGTTTTGTCTGACCTATACCCCAGCTTTTTAAAGACTTTATGCTTCTACAGCTGCTTTTTCTAATATTCACAGACTAAGTGGAGTTCACCCTTTGAATTAATTCTCAAAATAAGCTTGAGATGTGCAATTGAAGAAAATTTGCTATAAAAATGATGACTATCCATCATCTAGTGTATTGTTGATTCCCTTGGTTTTTAAAAGTAATAACATTGCCTGACTTTGTCCTGCTTTGTGCAGAATGAGACACAATAAAGGTATTTTGTGTGCTGACAATTAAACACAGTGGAAAGGAAAATAAAAAAGCTGCTCCTGGGAAAATGTTTTCCTTCAGTAAAAAACTTTTTGTCCTTGGTTGCAGGGGCACAGAGAGAACACAGACTTGAAGACCCAGTTCTTCTCCCAGTCACAAACTTGCCTTTGGCACTGATCGAGGTACCCCAAGGAATGAAGACTGAGGCAAAAGACTACTGATAGGAGGATCTCGATTTTTCTTTTACTGCACTCAAGGCCATTTAATAAATATTGTTGCAACCACCCTCTTTTTTCTCATAATTTCTGTTGCTCTTCTCTTTATTTTTTCCATACATTTTAAAAGAAGGTTATTCTAAAAGTTTAATTCAATATAACAACTATTTATAAGGTAATTACCATATGAAAGATATTCCAAATTCTCTTAAAAATTTCTTTTCCCTCTTATGCTAGTTTGAGTTTATTATATGTAGCCAAAGTAATCCTAACATACATGCTCATTTCTTGTAAAACAAAGTTCAGACTCCTAAGAACTGTGTTCAGAGCTCTATATAATCTGGCCTTCATTCACTTTCTGAACCTTATTCCTTATTGCTTCTTTTTTTTTTTAAGACAGAATTTCCAGAGTTTTTACCCAGGCTGGAGTGCAATGGCGCGATCTCGGCTCACCGCAACCTCCGCCTCCTGGGTTCAGGCAATTCTCCTGCCTCAGCCTCCTGAGTAGCTGGGATTACAGGCACGCGCCACCATGCCCAGCTAATTTTTTTTTTTTTTATTTTTAGTAGAGACGGGGTTTCACCGTGTTGAACAGGATGGTCTCGATCTCTTGACCTTGTGATCCACCCGCCTCGGCCTCCCAAAGTGCTGGGATTACAGGCGTGAGCCTCCGTGCCCGGCCTCCTTATTGCTTCTTAATTAAAACCTTTCTCCAACCAGTTTGCTGGCCTCTGTATTTGTAAACCCACCCAGCTCATTCCCCTACCAACCCCATCTTTGTTCATTTCAATCTGACCTTGACTGCAATTGTTCTCTCTTTAAACCCCAGCAGTCTTTCAAAACCCACTTATTTCAAACTCTCCTTCACAGTGGAGATTTCTCTTCTTTGGATTATCTGTGGCCTTTCATGTTTATTCAATCTATTTGGCATTTGTCCTACATATTCATGAATCATTTTTGCTTTTTTCTCTGTGTATGAATAAAACTGTAAGATACATGGGCTCAGAAACCACATCTTTTGCTTGTGCTCTAAAGGAAAAGCAGAAACATTTTCTCATTCACTTCTGCCACCAGGCCACTTCCGAAAATCACACCCAAATAGGAGATTACTCTTTTGCTCTGGGAGATGAAGCCTAACCCTTACACTCACTCACTAAATCCATGTCTCTTGAGCACATTGCAAGTGCCAGGTACTGGCAACATGGACATACAAAGGGATCTGCCCTTGCAGGCCTCATAGCTGACTGTGTGGCGCAAACAGGTTACATGGAGCCTTGCCCAGAGCCCAGAGTGTTTGCAACTTGGTCTCTCAGGTGACAGAGCATGAGAAAGCACTGAGCTGACAGAGAGGGAGAGCATTCGAGAGTCCAGTCTTCAGTTGCAGGTGTTTTGTGAAGCCACCAAAGCTCCACACCTGTTGATGCTTTAGGGGGATAGATACACAGCTTGCTCCAGACTCGACTTCCTTCTAGAACTTGAGTTCAGCTGAGATATAGACACAGAACCCAGCCTGATGGAGATATCAGCTTGAATGCTGCAAAAAAAAACAGAATGAGGGTGTGACCTAGGTTTGTAACAAGAGGAAATGCTCATTCCTCTGAAATAAACTTACCCGACCAGTGGGAGGCCTCACCTACAGACAACGTCAGCCTAACTAAGCTCACTGCATATCAGGAAGCAAAATGGGATCTAAGGAAAATCAGCCTCTAACGTAGATGAGAACTTTGAGAGAAACAGAGAAGATACTTCATAGTACTCACACTCTACTTCTGGAACCCCCTGAGGCATAATGTCATCTTCATGTTCTTCTCTGGGACTCTGGGGAGTCACAGAAGCAATGTCTGTCAACACACTGCCATCTGGGAAGGCATCTGGAGGGGTGGGGAGTGGGAGAAAGTTCTGAAGGGCAATGTCATAGGAAATGCAGAATGACTTGGGTTTAAATGCCAGTTCTGTCATTTATTTGCTGTAAAATTCCATAAATAATTTCACTGAATGTCATTTTCCTCTTCTGCAAAATGGGAATTTTACCTTATAAGGTTTTCATTAAAAATGTACCTGGTATATTATAGACCATCAAAAAAATGCTTCTAAAATTTTTATTTTAAAGGTGCCTTTTGGGGCTGGGTGTGGTTGGCTTACGTCTGTAATTCCAGCACTTTGGGAGTCTGGGATGGGTGAGTTGCTTGAGCCATGGAGTTTGAGACCAGCCTGGGTAACAAAGTGAAACCCCGTATCTACAAAAAAAATACAAAAATAGCTGAGTGTGGTGGTGCACACCTGTGGTCCCAGGTATTTGGGAGGCTGAGGTGAAAGGATGACCCGAGCCTGGGCAGTTGAAGTTCCAGTGAGCAGTAATGGTAACACAACAAGACCCTGTCTCAAAAAAAAAAAAAGGATGCTTTTTGGGTTTCCAACTTACCTCCTAATTAAGTAAATAATTTGTTGCCTAATATAAAAAGATAAAAGCAATAATTTGCTACAAAAGGCATATTGTATAGATTAGTTGATGCTATGTCTATATATTCAAGCTTAGGAGAAAGAGTGAAAACATATCTAATTTGATTTAATTTCTCCTCAGTACCTGATAAAATATATTTGG
Organism: Saguinus oedipus; assembly: GCA_031835075.1. Classification (NCBI taxonomy): domain Eukaryota; kingdom Metazoa; phylum Chordata; class Mammalia; order Primates; family Cebidae; genus Saguinus; species Saguinus oedipus. The sequence goes on from CM063183.1 coordinate 107,630,255, forward strand.
GAGTTGCTGGGATGGGGACAGTGGATAGCAAATAGATTTAAAATTATAGAAGTGCAGCCGGGTAGGTTGGCTCATGCCTGTAATCTCAGCACTTTGGGAGGCTGACACGGGTTGATCACGAGATCAGGAGTTCAAGACCAGCCTGGCCAAGATGGTGAAACCCCCATCTTTACTAAAAATACAAAAATCAGCCAGACGTGTTGGTGGGTGCCTGTAATCCCAGCTACTCAGGAGACTAAGGCGATAATTGCTTGAACCTGGGAGGCACAGGCTGCAGTGAGCCAAGATTGTGCCACTGCACTCCAGCCTGGGTGACAGAGTGAGACTCCATCTCAAAAAAAAAAAAAAAAAAATTTACAGAAGTACACAGAGCTTATGGATTTGTCCAGATTTCATCCTGCATTACTGGGTATGTTAGAGATCTCAGACATATCAACTTGATGTGGCATCAGAGGGATGTGTAGTCCTTATGTGTAATCATCACCAGGAATGCCACACTGTCCTACATTGAACTCCGAGAGTGTGATGATTATCCCATGTGTGCCTACCCTCTTGTGTTAATTACTGTGATGGATTGTTTCACTCTCTGAGATGATGTTCCTTTAATTTTTATTCCAAGAAAAAAACATAAAACTACTAAGTAAGAACAATGAGCATTCTGTTAACAGAATATTTAATATTTGTTTTTTGATATTCAACTAGATAGTCATAATACCATTTAAATGAACAATCTCTGAATAAAAATACCAGTTTAAATCCAGGTAAATAAGGTAGCATGTAAAGTAATAAGTAAAGATAATTTCAAAATCAGAGAAAAAGAAAATTGATGATTTGCAATAGCAAAGGCATGGAATCAACCCAGGTGGCTGTCAGTGATGGACTGGATAAAGAAAGAAAATGTGATACATACACACCATAAAATACTATGCAGTCATGAAAAAGATCAGAATTTTTTTTTTTTTTTTTTGAGACGGAGTTTCACTCTTGTTACCCAGGCTGGAGTGCAATGGTGCGATCTCGGCTCACCGTGTTGTATCGAACCGAGCACAGAAAATCAACACCAAGACAAAAGGATGCCAAATTGCAGGGTTTATTGCCGGCGACCACGGAGGACTCATGTCTCTCCAACCTGTGGCCCTGTAAAAGAGGGTGGCAAGACCTTTTATACCCGTAAAATCACCTTGGGGGTGAGGGGCTTCAAACATTCCGAGGGCCAGTGGATTCAAATCACCTTCTGGGCGGAGATGAGGGTGAGGGGGTTCCGGATTTTTCGAGGGCCACGGGACTATTTGACATTCTGATTGTTATTTAAGGGGTTCACAGATGCCGAGATTAACATTCGTTTACACATCGTCTGGGTGGGGGTGGGATCCATAGATTTTTATTTACTTGGTGCCAGGATGGAATTGTCTGGGGGTGCTTACTCTGGTAAACAAAGGCCAGCAACTCTGGCATTCACAGATAAGAGAAGGTATGCAGCTTTACCTCAATTTGCATCCTACAAATAATCTAGCAGTTTACAGAAACCAAAGTTAGCAATCACTGTGAGGAGAATGGAAACAATTTTGTTCTTTATAAAATGACATTGTGCAGGTTCTAACTCTAGGCCAGCTATATCACAACCGCAACCTCCGCCTTCTGGGTTCAGGCAATTCTCCTGCCTCAGCCTCCTGAGTAGCTGGGATTACAGGCACATGCCACCGTGCCCAGCTAATTTTTTGTATTTTTTGTAGAGATGGGGTTTCACCATGTTGACCAGGATGGTCTCGATCTCTTGACCTCGTGATCTACCCGCCTCGGAAAGATCAGAATTATGTCCTTTGCAGCAACATGGATGCAACCACAGGCCATTATCCTAAGCAAACTAATGCAGAAACAGAAAACCAAATGCCACATGTTCTCACTTATAAGTGGGAGCTAAACATTGGATGCACATGGACCTAAAGATGAGAACACTGGGGAATATAAGAGGCGGGAGGGAGATGAAGCAAGGGTTGAAAAACTGCCTATTGGCTACTGTGTTCACTACCTGGGCTCAATCGTACTCCAAACCTCAGCACCACACAATATACCCATGTAACAAACCTGCACATGTACTCCCTGAATCTAAAGGAAAATCAATAAAATAACATAAAACTGCTGATCTGTTGGTTGAGAGATTAAGAACATCTTTATTTTATTCAACAGGACCTCCTGACCATCCTGTGACCTTATGTAACCTCCAAGAAATTACACTCTAAAGCAGAAAACACACATACAAATAGAGACTTTCCAGAGAGAGACAGGGTCCCTGAATCACTTCCATTTTTTGAGGCTCCTGATATACCACAAATAAATAAATAAAATAGTTATAGTTAGGAAACATGATTATAAAAATTGTAGTACACTTTAAATGTTTGCACTTAACAACTGAAGTGGCGTGATGGAAAACTTCTTTTAATTTTGTCTGTGCAGCTTGTAGCTATTTATATAACCTAATCAGAGATAACATCCAACAGCTGACTCGGAGGCCCTTGGTAAATAGGCCCTGATAGGCACAGATAATGCAAGTGCTCAGACCAGTGGCCACTTTTGCAAACTCGATCTACAGGATTTCCGCTGACTGGAGTACTTTGGGTCTGTGTTTACATGGGCCAAAACAAATGAAGAGGTGAGATGAGTATCTGGCTAATTCAGGTAACATCCTCCTCCCTGAACACTGCTTTTAAAGGGAAAACAAGAGGCTTGAGCTGGAATGAGGAGAGGTGGATGAGGAATAAGGGAATTGTGCGCCGGCCCACAGGAACCGCTGTGGCCCCAACCATGTCACACCTCATGCCTCTGCCTAGCTGCTTTTGTGATGCAGGCCCCTGAAGCCACACTATGTCCACACCCCACACGTTGGACTCTCACCCACACATCTCTTCCCATGAGAGCTTGGCACACCAGGGAGCTAGCCAGCCCGGCAGCTGGAGTCACTAGGATCCCTTGTCTGTGGGGGAAGAGAGACAACTCCGACTGTGGTCAATTGGATTTGAATCCTGCCTTTGTTGCTTCATCTCTACATTTTAGTTTCCTAAACCGTAAAATGGGGATAACCACAATTGTAGCCACCTTACCAAGCTAACGCAACGAACCCTAGATTGTGTAGCTCCTAGCATGTGCCTTCTCAAAGGTGGTAGTGTGTGGTGAACCCACAACTAGTTTGAGTATTCATTGATGATTCTTGCCTAAATCAATTATTTGTATGATAGTTGCAAAACGGTAATTTTCCAAGTCTAGCATTCTCTCTAAACTTGTTAATTACACTAGAAGATCTTTCCACTTTCTCTTATGTACTTCTTTCTTTGTTTAATCAGTGCGGATTAACGGATTATTTTACCCAGTGGATTATAATCCATTATTATCATTATTGATCTTGATGTTCAACTTTTCCCAGCCTTTGACCAGTGAGAGCTTCTGGGAGCTGTTCCCCATGCCCTTTGAATGTATCCTTATCATTTTGGTAGCAATTCTTTGTTATGGCATGACAAAGTGTTCCAGGCTCATATTACATTTTCCCCACCCCAGTCTTATAATTGGCCTTTTTTTTTTTTTTTTGAGAAGTTCTTCTTTCTACTGGGAAATAGTATATAGAATCCAACATCTGGGCACTAGGCATGTTTATTGCTTTTGGGTGTCAATGTTTCTAGGAACTTCCAGCAGAAAAAAACTAGAGAGAATACATACAAATATTCACAAATGTAATTATATCTATACAGTATTTTAAAACCATGAATTCATGCTAATATGGCCAATTCCAATTCAATACCACAGGGTTCTTCTTAGCCTTTTGCCATTATGTATTCATATGTTCCTTCTTGACATCATCAATACACGTACTCATTTGCTCACTCCTACAATATACAGCAAGTTGTTCAGAATTGCTAGCCTACAAGTCTGCTAAAACAAGCCCTACTGAATAGAGTTCAAGACTTGCTTGCAATAGGCTTTTTCCTTCTAGTTGCCATACTGTGTTCGACAAGTTCTTCAGGGTGAATTTGTTTTTTAAAAACAAAGCTATCTGTGTTAGTTCTCCTCCCTTTTACTGTGGCCATGCTCTCTATTTTAAATACCAATAAGTTCATTTGTTTCTATTTGTGTTACATCTTAGGACTCCCCCTCCTTCATCTTACTGACTTAGTTTAATTTTATTCAGTTTTGGAGTATGTAAAGATTCATGTGGTTCTAGAAGTTTGTACTATACAAAGATATATTCTTTTCACAAAAATAAGCTAATAGAGATATATAGATATCTGCATCTAACATCATAATATCTGTATGTCTTTCATACACAAAAGATAACATATGTATTCCTTTGTTCTTTTATTACTATTTTACTTAACAACATGTCTTAGAAATGACTCCATATCAGTTTAAATATCTTCCTTATTTTTTATAGCTGCATAGTGCTCCATGGTGTGGATATACCACACAGAGTTTTAAAGAATTTTTGCATCTCATTTTATCCTTGCAATACCCTGTGAGATAGGAGAATGTATGTTATTATCCCCATTTCATAGTTGAGAAAAGAGATTCGGAGAGGTAATACTCAGAAAGGCAATTGACAGGGTGGGACCTGAGTCTTAGTCTTGAGTTTGAGGCCAGCCCTCCTCTGACTGCTATCTTGAGATCTTTCAACCCTCTATGGCAGCTGTCCCCAACCTTTTAGGCACCAGGGACTGGTTTCATGGAAGACAATCTTTCCAGGGGTTGGGGGATGGTTTTGGGATGAAACTGTTCTGCCTCACATCAGGGCATTAGTTAAATTTCTTTTTTTTTTTTTTTTTTGAGACAGAGTTTCACTTTTGTTGCCCAGACTGGAGTGCAATGGCCCAATCTTGACTCACCGCAACCTCTGCCTCCCAGGTTCAAGCAATTCTCTTGCCTCAGCCTCCTGGGTAGCTGGGGTTACAGGCACGTGCCACTAGGCCTGGCTAATTTTTTTGTACTTTTAATAGAGATGGGGTTTCTCTATGTTGGTCAGGCTGGTCTCGAACTCCTGACCTCAGATGATCTGCCTGCCTCAGCCTTCCAAAGTGCTGGGGTTACAGGTGTGAACCACTGCACCCGGCCAATTTCTTTTTTTAATTTTTTAAGATGGAGTCTTGCTCTGTTACCTAGGCTGGAGTGCAGTGGTGCAATCTCAGCTCACTGCAACCTCTGCCTCACAGGTTCGAGAGATTCTCCTACCTCAGCCTCCCGAGCAGCTAGGGCTACAGGTGCACCACCACACCCAGCTAACTTTTGTATTTTTAGTAGAGATGGGATTTCACCATATTGGCCAGGCTGGTCTCAAACTCCTGACCTCATGATCCACCCATCTCAGCCTCCCAAAGTGCTGAGATTATAGGCATGAGTCGCTGTGCCTGGCCAGTTAGACTCTTATAAGGAACATGCAACCCAGGTCCATCACATGCACGGTTCACAATAGGGCATGTGCTCTTAGGAGAATTTAATGCTGCCCCTGATCTGCCAGGAGGTGGAGCTCAGGCAGTAATGCTGCTGGCACAGGCTCACCTCCTGCTGTGTGGCCTGGTTCCTAACAGGCCACAGGTCAGCATCAATCTGTGGCTTGGGGGTTGGGGGTTGGGGACCCCTGGTCGACGTCTTAAGGTAATTCAGTGTTTGTGGGCTAGTCTGGAATGGTGACCACTATATATGACATGTATCTAGGTTTAATGGTAGTAACAATGTGTTCTGAGTTCTAAACAATCACTAAAACAAAATTTAGTAAATTATGCTACATTGGGGTCCTGAGTATGTTCCAACTTGGTAATTTGAGAGGAGTTAGTAAAGGACCTTGTTATTGTAGGGGAGTAGAAATTAGAACAATCATGAGACACTCTTTCCTAACCATCAGATTGGCCACAATTAACAAGCCTGACTATACCAAGTGTTGAAGAAGACATAAATAAATAGAAATGCTTATTCACTATTGATGGGAGTATGTGTTCAGTCAATCACTTTGGAGAACAATTGGCAATATTCTAGAAATTTAAGGCTATACATAGCTTTAGTGTAATTAATATATAGTGGGTTTATTAGTGCTTTTTAAAATAAATAAATATATATATATTTTAAAATGGTCTCAGTTTTAATCTCTAATATGGTAAGTGTTGAATAGCTATAACACACATACACAAATTTTATTGTGGTCTTAAACATCAGGAGTATGAACAGGAACTGAGACAAAAATGTTTTCAAACTGCTGTCCTAGAGAAGTGCTGGAATATGCACATAAGGAGAATTGTTTAAAAACATTGTCAGATTGTTGGTAATAGTGAAAATGTGAACATAAATGTCCATTATGAGAGCATAGACAAATGCAGTGCTCTATATTCATATAATGGAATTTTATATAGAAACTGAAATGAATCAGCTTGGATAAATCTCAAAAACCATGCTGCATGAACAAGTCACAGAGTGTTGCATGGAATATGACACATTTTCTTTAACTTAAAAAATTTGCAAAACAGGCCAAGCCCAGTGGCTCACACCTGTAATCCCAGCACTTTGGGAGGTCGAGGCAGGTGACTTGCTTGAGCTCAGGAGTTTGAGACCAGCCTGGGCAACATGGTGAAACCCCATCTCTATCAAAAACACAAAATCTTAGCTGGGTGTGGTGGTACACATTTGTGGTCCCAGGCTTGGGAGGCTAAGGTGGAAGGATCACTTGAACCTGAGGGATGGAGGCTGCAGTGAGCTGAGATCACACCACTGCACTCCAGCCTGGATGACAGGGTCGCAAAATGATTTCACGTAATGTGCATACATTCATGTATGTGTAATGAAAGCTGAAAAACATTCCTGGGAATGATGTATTCCATCTTCAAGATAAAAGGCTCTGTTTATAAAAAGATATATCTAAGGTAAATATGTGAAAATATTAAGATTTCCTGGGGGTATAAAGGTAATGGTTATTATTCTATGTATTTGAAGTACAGAAGAGGAAGGAAGGAGAGAATGGTTATTTAGATAATTACTGGAGATAAAATAATTATCTGAACAGATTATCAAAGATCCCTTGAAGCAAGAAGAGCACACAATAATATGAAATCATACCGTGGAAGATATTCTAGGTTCTTTGAGAAGGAAGGAAGGTGGTTGAGGTACTTATTAAAAAGTCAGAAGAAGGAAATATTTATTGAATGGTTCTTGTGTGGTTGACACTATCTCATACAATATTTTACTGAATCTATAAAAAGCCCAGCAAGGTGTAATACATAGCATTTGGGATAACAATACATTATCTCACATTTACAGATGAGCAAATCAGAGCTCAGAAGGGTGGCCAGGGTAAGTACACAGAGGAGGCCCACTTTGAGCCCAGGTCTTCTTGACTCAAGAGAGTTTTGCACTGTGTGATTCTCAGTGTGCCTCCTGAGGAGGAGGGAACACAAAGAGAAGAGATTGGAAGAGACAGCATTTCTTTTTAACGATACTTCAAATTTATAGTAACTGTGGGGTTCAAAGAGTTTTAGAGCTGCCACAAATTAATTCTCATAAATTATTCTGACTATATGAAAAACTTTAAGAAACATGGAGTTTCATCATGGTCAAGCAATTTCCCTTCAATTAGAACATTACTTGCAATGTGTGGAACAGAATTCTATTTCTGTTTAGCAGAATAATCACACTGATCACATCTGCCTTTTGGGGGAATCTTGATCTTGTTTTTTTCTTTGAACCATGATTTATTTCATTTTGAACTAGTGAATGAATGAAAAGGTCATTTGTCAAACACTTTTCCGCGCTGTGCTAGATGTCTTCTTACACATGACCTCATCCATTTATCATGGCATTTGAGGGTTTTATCACTCCCATTTTACAGATGAAGTGATGGAGGCTCGGAAGTCAGAAGAGTCTTACCCAGAGTGACCCAGCCAGGGGTGCATGTGCTATTTCCAGCTCAGGCCTGTCTGGCTTTTTCATGTTATGCTTTTGGACAATCGTCAACCAACCATTCTTAGGATAAGACCTTAAGCTGACTTTGAAATACTTGGAAATTCTTAGGGGCTGCAAAGCTCTCCTTTGTGAGGAGAAACCAAGCGAGAGCTACCCTGCCTGCCCTCATCGAAGGCTTCCAGGAAGTGCTTTGCATGCTGCCCAGATATTTTGCTGGCATTGCCCCTTCTTGATGAGCCATTGCCTGCTGCTTTAGAGGCCAGGCTTAAGCAGTAGTGGAATTACTCATATTATTACTATTGTAATGGTAGTCATTTCAAACATGAATTCAAAATGTTTACTTTTATTGAAGTAATACAGGTACATAGTTTAAATGTGTCCAAAAGACTTAAAAGTTCATAATGAAAGAGAACAGTCCCTTTCCTATCTTCTCTCCATAGTCCTGCTCCCAGAAGCAACTACCATATCCTTCCAGCTGTGCCTTCTACAATATAGCTCCTTATTTAAAAATAATTTGCAAACCAGCATTCTTTCGATCCATAAATTTTAGACAGAATGCATTGAGGTCCAAGAGTGGTAGATAAGGATTTAGCTCTCTTATCATCCCTCCCCTCCTTTCATCTTCCTAATATAATTTTTTATATATCACTCTATTAAGAAATGATTCACATACTATGTAACTAACCCTTTTGAAGTATACAATTCAATGGTTTTTAGTATATTTACGGAGATATACAACTATCGCCACCTCCAGTTTGAGGTCATTTTTATCACCCCAACAAGAAACATTGTTCCCCTTAGCAGTCACTCCCCATTATTCCCTCCTTTCAGTCCTAGGCACCCACTCATTTACTTCCAGCCTTCATGAATTTGCCTATTCTGGACTTGTCATATAAGTGAAATCAAACAATGCCTGGCACTTTGCGGATGGCTTCTTTCACTGACCATAATGTTTTCAAAGTTCATTCATGTATCAGAATATTATTCCTTTCTATAACTCAGTAATACTCCATTGCACAGATATGCTACATTTTTGTTTATCCATTCATCAGCTGATGAGCATTTGGCTCTGATATGGTTTGGCTGTGTCCCCACCCAAAGCTCATCTAGAATTGTAGCTCCCATAATTCCTACATGTCATAGGAGGGACCCGGTGCCAGGTAATTGAATTATGAGGGCGGGTTTTTCCCACGCTGTTCTCATGGTAGTGAGTAAGTCTCAGGAGAGCTGATGGTTTTATAAAGGGGAGTTGCCATGCACATGCTCTCTCTTGCCTGCCGCCATGTAAGGCGTCCCTTTATTCTTCTTTCATCTTCTGCCATGATTATGAGGCCTCTCCAGCAATAAGGAGTTATGAGTCCATTAAACCTCTTTCTTTTATAAATTATCCAGTGTCAGGTATGTCTTTATTAGCAGTGTGAGAATGAACTAATACAGGCTCATTTCCACTCTTTGGCTATTTTGAATATTACTGCTATGAACATTTGTGTACAGGTTTTTGTGTGAGCATATGTTTTCTATTCTCTTGGATATATACCTAGAACTGAAATTGCTGGGTCATGCATTAACTATGTTTAACTTTTTGTAGAACTGCCAAACTGTTTTCCACAGCAGCTGCACCATTTTATATTCCAACTAGCAATGAATGATTCGAATTTCTCCATGTCTTTGCCAGTACTTGTCTGTCTTTTTAAAAATTTTTAATCTTCTCATTGGGTATGCAGTAGTATCTCACCATGGTTTTGATTTGCAAATAAAATTGTTATCACAATGACAATGATAGTGAGCATCTTTTCATGTGCTTATTGGCCACTCACATGTCTTCTTTGGAGAAATGCCTATTCATATCCTTTACTCATTTTTTAAATTGGGTTACTTTTCTTTTGTTATGAGTTATATGAGTTGTAAGAGTTCTTTATATATTCTGGTTAAAAGTCATTATCAGATAAATGATTTGTAAATATTTTTTCCCATTCTGTAAATTGTCTTATTCTGTAAAGAACAAGTTATAGAATGGAAGAAAATATTTGCAAATAATTTATCTGATAATATTGTTATCTTGTTGTTTCTTGAGGCACAAGAGGTTTTTAAATTTTGATATAATCCAATTGATCTATTTTTTCTTTTTTTGTTTGTGCTTTTGGTGTTATGTTTTAGAAACCTTGGCTTAACCCAAGATCACAAGAGCTTTATAATTTTAGCCCTTAGATTTAGGTCTATGAACAATTTCAACTTAATTTTTTTTGTATGTGATATTAGGTAGGGGGTCCAACTTGATTCTCTTACATGTGTATATCCAATTGTCCTAGCACAATGTGTTGAAAACCTTATATAGTTTTATAGTAAATTTGTATGAAATCCCTATTCAGTATTTACGCTATTATGTATGTGTAAATGGATTTTCTGCTGAACCAAACAGTATACTGTTATTGTTTCCTTTCTTAAAAAAAAAACACACCACAAAACTTTCTTTTCTAAGAGTTAACAATAGCCTCATTGTCTCATTTTAATTGTTGCTGTTTCTTTAATTTCTTTGAATTTATGCCTATATCTTTCCATATTCTGTGTAGTCTCTCTTTTCACAAGAGCAAACCTATCAGCTGATCTATCATTTCCCAATTTCTTCTGGAGACATCCCTTTGGGGTGTCTGTTTCCTTGCACCAATCTACACTTCTGGCTCCTAAAAATAATTCCTATTCAAACTCTCTGCAGAACTCTGATTGCTTAAACACATACTCTCCTGCTGCATTTGCTTGTTTGTTTTTTACTGGAGATGCTGCTTGAGCCCTCAGTCCTCTTGCTTCTGTCTATGTTGGTGAGGACCTCTCTTCAAGGAATCCTCAGAATTACCCTTGCCTCTCTCTTCTGTTGGTTCCTGGATCTAGTTTCTTTTCTGTTTTAATTTACTCCCTCATTTTGGTGAACTACAGACTCCAGGAACTTTCTGAGAAAATGCATAGGAAATTATTATGTTTTTACTTTATGTGATTCTTTATTTCTGCCCTCATATAAATAGTTTGGCTGGGATTAGAATTCAAGTTTAGAATCCTCCTCACTTAGCACTTTAAAGGCATTCTTCCACTGCCTTCTGGCTTTCAGTGCTGCTCTTGAGAAATCTGGGCCATTCTGATACGGTGTCTGAGTCCTTGGTATCTATCTGCTCCATTTCATCTCTCCAAAAGTTTTTATGACCTGATATTCTGAACTTTCATTATAAAATGTATTGTTCTGAATTTGATGTATATTATGCTGAATACTTAATGATTCCTTTCATTCAGGGACAAATGTGTTTTATTAGTTTTTAAATTAATTACTTATCGATTTATTTTGAGAAAGAGTCTTGCTCTTGTTGCCCAGG